>PVJA010024702.1:19004-31652 GCA_004027025.1 Myocastor coypus | reverse complement strand
GGTGGGTCATGCCCACACACTGTACTCTGTAGAACGATTGTGAGGACAATATGCAATATGTCAACTTTCAAAGAAAAGAAAGGGGAAAAGAAAAAAATAATAATAATGTTGATTTAGAAGGGTTAATGTTTAATTGTTTGATCAAGCTTATATACCTATATGTATTAATCTAAACTGATCTGATGATGAAAATATGTAAAATAACTCGTGTTAAATTTAAACAATAAAAAAGGAAAAAAAAAAAAAGATACTATCTCACTCCAGAAAGAATGCCTATTATAAAGAAATCAACCAACAACAAGTGTTGGAGAGGCTGTGGGGAAAAAGGAACACTTCTCCACTGCTGGTGGGAATGCAGACTGGTGCAACCATTATGGAAAGCAGTGTGGAAACTCCTTAAAAAACTAGAACTGGAAATCCCATTCAACCCAGCTATCCCCCTACCGGGAATTTTCTCAGAAGAACTGAAAACATCATATCATAGTAATATCTGTGCACCTATGTTCATGGTAGCAAAATTTGTGATAGCCAAGTCTTGGAAACAACAAAAATGCCCATCATCTAAAGAATGGTTGAAAAAGATGTGGTATTTTCATAAAATGGAATATTACTCAGATATAAAGAATGATAAACTAGAAGACTTCATATATAAGTGGATGTATCTTGAACATATAAGTGAGGTAAACTAGACCTACATAGGCAAATATCATATAGTTTCCCTAGTGTAAGGACTCAAAAGAAGAAAAATAAATAAAGTGAATTTGGTGTGTACCAGAATCTAACTCTGGCCCTTGTATTTTCTGCATCCTCAACCCCTACAAATTTTTTTAGAAGAGTGACTTAAATATAAAATCATTTGGGAGAGTTAAAAAAATTAAAGTTTATTGAAAGTGCCCATGTTTAGTTATTTCACCAATCTTACATACCTATATCTATTAATCTAAACAGATTTGATGATGAAATATGTAATACAACCCTTTTTAAACTTTTGTTCTTGTTCTGAAATTCTGTACTATATGTAATCTTGCTTGTTACTGTTTTTTATCCTTGCTTCTGCTGTTTTTACTCTTTAAAATAAAAATTTAAATATATATATGTATATATATGCATATATATATTCAAGGTTTCATGGTATCACAATAGAATCATTGGCTTCATTCACTATGTCTACCTAAAGTACAAATTCAAACTCATAACACATATATTAGCAGGTCACACATAGATAGATTTATTTATTTATTTATTTATTTATTTATGTGGGACCAGGGTTCAAACTAATGACCTTGCACTTGCCAGGCAGCCACTTTGTGCCATGGAGCTATCTCACTAGCCCCATATTTTTTTAAAGGAGAAAAAAATTAATAATTGGAATTTAGTATCAGAGGGCTGGGGAGAAAGCTCAGCCACCTGTCTGCCAAATGCAAGGACCTAGGTTTGATATCCAGTATTGCATGCCGTGCCAGCTGGAACCAGCCATGGTGGCATATGGCTGTAATCCCACAGTTGGTGAGGCTGAGATTACAGGAGACAGGAGGATTACTATGAATCTGAGCTGCATAGCACAATCCTGTACCAAATAAATAAGTAAAAAAAAAAAGTTTATAAAGAATTTAATATCAGATGAGTTTAAATTGCTCATTATGAGTAAGGAACATAATCTGAGTTTGTGTCTTCACTCACAATCTTGAGCACCGGTGGCTGTGAGTAGAATGGGATGAACATGGTGCCTGGCCACATCAAATGACTGTGCCTTCTGTAATTTAGTGTTTAACTGTGACCCTGGACCAGATCTACTGAAGGAGGAACTCTTTGGCAATGTGGCTGCAGGATGAGCAAAGGTGGGCAGAGGCTGAATGACAGGGGGAGTCCCATTAGCCAAGGGAGGCACTGCTGTTGGAGGAACAGAGGACACTAGGTGGGGAAACATTCCAACAACTGGGATGGATCCCATTGGCACTGGAGCAACAGCTGTAAGTGGTGACATGCTGGAAATACTACTTATACCAAATGCTGGTGCACTGGAAATAGCAACTGGTTGCTGTTTCATGACAGGAGGAAGTGCAGTGGGGAGCTGATAGCCTTGTAGCTTCAGGTTGATAAGCTTCATGGCTATAGAAAACTCCACTTGATCCATTCTTCCATCATTATTCATGTCAGCTAGTGCCCATATCTGTGCTAAGACAGGCTGAGGTAATGCAGATTGAAAAAAAAAAGTTTCTTGCTTGATCACCAGTAAATCCAGATATTGGCTTTAAACTATGGAACTGCTGATCATGCTTCGCTCTTTACCGTTATGGCCCAGATATCCAAGCTGCCACCAAAAGGTGTTGGAAACTGAGCCATGTTTCTGTTATTTTTACCTTCTTAATTGCCACCTTCCAAATGTCAGTACTCATTGAAGCTGCTCATTTTTTCCAGAGAAGGAAGTGCTGGCTGGGTAGATAAGAAGGGCACACCACCATCTAGATGCTCATCTCCGTGCGGAACCGCGCTGCCGCCCCAAGCATAAATCAGTGCCGCTCTCCAGCCGCCGGGAGGTACACAGAAGCCGCAGCCCAACATACCATCCCCGCCTACCTGCCTCTCGGCCTGTTCCCTATCCCGCTAGGGATTCTCCCTCCCGAGCCTCCGTACTACAGAGCAACCAAGCTGTGCTCCCCCTAGCCCCATATTGATATGTTTAAAACATGGGGAAATGAATAAAACTTTAGTGTACATTAAAGAATCATGTCTTCCATTTATATATCAAAATAGTTCATTTTTGGCATGACCAGGGCTACAATTTAGGATTCTGGTTGTTTCACATGTGCCATGGAAGGGTGAACTATAGGCTTTAAAAAAAAAATCACATTTCTTCAAATTTAGGAAGATATAATCCACCTTTAAGCCTGATTTAACATGATATAACTCAGTTTTTAACACTAACTGGCTTTACACTGTGATTTCATTCGCAATATCTGAGGGAAGATCATAGCATAATGATCAGATATGGACTCTCATCAGTGTCTTGATTACTTTTACTTCCGGGCTGGGGAAAAATCACTGACATCTAAAATTAAGGAAGGAAGCCGGGCGTGGTGGCTCACACCTGTAATCCCAGTACTCGGGAGGCTGAGCCAGGAGGATCGGTACAAGTTCGAGACCAGCCTGGGCTACAAAAGTGAGCTCAAGGCTAGCCTGAGCTGCATAGCGAGACCCTGTCTCAAAAAGACATCAATCAATCAATCAATCAATCAATAAATAAATAAATAAAAATAAAATTAAGGAAGGAGCTGGGCGTGGTGGCTCACACCTGTAATCCCAGCACTTGGGTGGCTGAGGCAGGAGGATCAGTGGGAATTCAAGACCAGCCTGTGCTACAACAGTGAGCTCAAGGCCAGCCTAAACTGCATAGTGAGACCCTGTCTCAAAAAGACAAAAATAAAATAAAATAAAATAAAGTAAAGAGAGGAAACATTGATTTAGTTTGCAGTAGAAGTTTCAGTGCATAATCAAATGGTTCCAAAGTAGGGTGGCATGGCAGAAGAGCAACAGTTTATAGTGACAGAAGACAGCAAAAGCAACAAGAACAAAAAAGGGGAAGAAAAAGCCTTTTTCCTCCCTTATATTGTACCCCCAAACCCACCCCGATAGTAGGTGTAGCACCCCATTTATGTGCCCTCCTCTTACATAGGCTCATGATGTGTGCAAAGGGAGGATCATGGCTCTCTGCTGAGTCATGTACTCAAACTTCTATGAACAACATCCTAGAGTGATAAGGTCATGTCCTCTGCACTCTAAGATATCTAACTGCTGTGTTGCTTGGTTAAGCTTCTAGACAGATGTTGACATAGTGTACCAACCATTACAATCAGTATTCAAGAAGAAGATTTACTGACAAAAAACGTGTGTAAAGCCACACACCTATCACACAAACATCAACCTTGTATATAACTAGCACATAAAGATGCCACCTAAGGGAAAGTCTTGACTTTTGCTTCTCTTTGTTCCTTTTTAAATCTATATAGCTATAGATCCTTACTCCATGAAAGACTATTTATTTTTATCCTTTTTCACTTGGAAGAGCTGGTCATGAAACATCTACCAACTTCTACTGTGCTCAGGTATCATAAAACAATATGACTGAATCATATTGGACTAAATCAAGCTAGTGAAACTTTAAAATCAATACATAAGTAAATTCAGTTCATCCATTTGACATCATATATATATATATGTATGTATGTATGTATGTATGTATGTTATGGCCAGCTCAGCCTGTCCAGGGGTTGGGGCTGGCATAGCATGTGGTGCCAGGGATTGAACTGCAGTCCCTGTGGTTGCCTAAACTTGCCTACGCAGGTGCTTCAGACTGCTGAGCTATCTCATTGGCCCGGTTTAACATCTTTTCAAAGAAAAAAAATTCAGTGTAAATCATTGCTTACATGTATATTGGTGCTATGGTTTATGTTTAGTTGTCCCTCTAAAGCCTCATGCAATAATGGGTGGGGACTTCTAGAGTTTGAGACTTGAATGATGATCCACTGGGATGACATATTTTACTACTGTTGGGATTATGGTCTGAGTACTTCTGAGACTAAGGGTGTGGCCTGAGGCAGATAGGCTAAGGCAGAGAGGCTGATGTAATTTAAAAAGAGAGGCAGAGAGACAGACTCACGCTGTTGCTCTGCTGCTGTTTGGTTGGCTGCCTCTGTCGCCAGTTTGTTGCTGTTCCACCGCCATGAACTGCTGCTCTCTGCCATGTGCCTCTCTGCTTTGGATCCAGCCGAGTATGGACTGAAACCTCCACTAACCGTGAGTTAAATAAACTTTTCCTTCCTTCATTTTGAGTGCTGGGTATTTTTCCCAGCAACAAGAGAAAAGTAACTAAGACAATTGGGAAGTACAATATACATTATCTATGCACAAACACCAAATAATGTACTTTTGGATGAAAGAACATATATGTTCAGATTTATAACATCAATATTTTAATGTAAATTTGAAATCATATATATATACATTTAGATTTTAGTTTTACTATTTAAATTTCAATGAAAAGTATGAAAAAGTAAAGTCTTGCAAATAGTGTTACTTTCTCAATTTAATTTTACTTGTAAAGGCCAGCCAAATAGCTCAGAGGACTAATGAACGAGCCTGCTTACGCAGAGTGCAGTGGCCAGGGTTTGATTCCTGGCCTGCTGTGATGGCTCGCTCCACCCCTGGGGCTTGCTGAGACAGGGACTGAGACTGGGTGTATTGGCAAGCAGTTGCAATCCCAGCGCTTGGGAGGCTGAAAACAGGCGAACCACTGTGAGTCTGATCTACATAGTGAGAACCCTGCACTAAAAATACATATAAAAAACTTAATTTTATTTGTAGTGTTCCTGAATAATTTAATGAAATCATTTTGAGCATTACTAAATGTGCTTTCTTTTCATACATAATTCTGTGAATTATCTCAATTTATTCACAGCAAATCCTATAAAGAAAATGTTATCAGTACTAATTTAGGATCAAAAACCTGAGCCTCAGAGAAATTAAGATCAAGCACATAGTAAAAGGTTGAGCTGAAAATTGAATCTGATGTAGACACTGATTATATAAGACAATAAAACCTTCATTATATTGTAATGGAGTAACTGACTCATTTCATCGTTTCAAAAGAGATAATTCAAACTTGTAATGTACAGAATGAAAGGTCATATTTTGAGTGTAGTTATGTCAGGTTAAAGGGAAAATTTTAATGCACATTTTAAAAAAACATCTTTTATTTATGCTCTTATATAACCCATTGCTTTTGACATTTACCAAGGCTACTTTTTGGGTAGCTGGATGATAGCTTGGTATATATGATGGGTCTGTTCAATAAACTATGAGGTCATAAATAACAGTCACAGTGCCACAGAGTCCGTCCGCCCACCCAACCTCCCCAGCCTCAAGCTCCGCCAAGCCACACAGGAGTGACTTTCTGTGCCACACAGACAGCCAAATCGACCTCCACCTTCTCTGGACCCATCCTTCCCAGGTACGTCAAAGGGAGGTAATTAATTAGAACTTAAGTGAACTAAATTAAATACAAACTCCCAATTTAGTATCAGCTGAGCTACACAGATATAAAGTTTGCTCTTACTGTGTAAAATACAAACTCATTAGTTACTGTCTTAGTTACTTTTCTCTTGTTACTGGGACAAATACCTGACACTCAAAATGAAGGAAGGAAACATTTATTTAGCTCACAGTTATTGGAGGTTTCAGTCCATATTCGGCTGGTCCAAGGCTGAGTAGAACAGGGCAGAGAGCATCCAGTTCATGGTGGTGGAACAGCAACAAAATGGTGGCAGAGGCAGCACCAAACACGGCAGCAGAGCAACAGCTCTAGTCTGTCTCTCTGTCTCTCTTTATATTACATTCAGGCTCTCCACCTCAGGATATCTGCCCTAGACCACACTCATAGTCTCAGCCTTACTCAGACCAATAATCCCATCAGTACTAAAACACAATCCCAAGGACCATGAATCAAGTCTTAATCTATAGAAGCCATGCCCCATGATTGCATGATGCTTTGGGGGGACAGCTAGACATAAACCATAACAGTTACAAAAGTTTCAACTGCTAAATATCATTACCTGCTATTAGTTTATCTATTTTTATTTTTATGGCCAGCTCAGCCTGTCCTGAGGGCAGGGCTGGCGCAGTATGTGGTGCCGGGGATCGAACCGTGGTCTCTGCAGCCGCCTAAGCTTTCCTAAGCAGATGCTTTAGACCACTGAGCCATCATGCCAGGCCATTACCTGCTATTAGTGTTCCTAATTGTAGTTCTGTAAATACACAAGTATAACTGCCTTAACCATATAATCTATTTTGGGTAAGAATTATGCTAAAGGTATAATTATGCAAAACTCTGCATCAAAGGTCAGAGGACAGTGCTCTACACAATGACAATGAGAAGGAGAAAAATGCAATCTCAGGACCCAAGCCTCTCCCCCCCCCAAAAAAAATGCATGAGACACTAACATAGAAGAAAATGAGAATCAGAAAGCTAAAATCTCTGAATTAGTAGCATCTGAAATAAAGACACAACTGCAGAAAGGTACAGAGGAAATCAAATCAGAAATAATCTCTAAAGCAAAAGAAGAAATCTCTGAATTAATAGCATCTGAAGTAAAGAAACAACTGCAAATAGGTATACAGGAAATCAAACAAGAAATAATCTCTGAAGTAAAAAAAAAAGAGCTCTCTGAATTAATAGCATCTCAAGTGAAGAGACAACTGCAGAGTGGTAGGGAAGAAATCAGATCAGAAATAATTTCTTAAGTAGAAAAAGAAAGGATAACCATAATGAAATAATTAATAACTGCTTCAGAAGAAGACACTGATAAAAAACTGGAAATTAGAAAAACTTTGGACTCCTGGAATGAGCAATATAGGAAAGAAATAGATCACATGAAGCCGACTCAAAGAGATACACAGGAACTTAAAACCTCAGTGACAAGCTGGCAATGCCATCTGAGTGAAAGTGAAGATAGTTTCAGATCTGGAAGACACTGTTGCAGCTAGTGAAAAGGTAAGAAAGGATCTCTTAAAAACAACTAGGATGTAGGAAAAAATCATTCAACATCTACAAGATGATGCAAAGGTGAACAACATGAGGTTAATTGGCATCAATGAGAAAGAAGGTGTTAATACAAATGATATAAAAAGAATACGGGCAGAAGTATTGGCAGAAAGCTTCCCAAATATGGGGAAACAATATGGTAGTCAAGTGACTGAAGCATATAGAACTCTAAATAACATCAACCCAATTAAAAACACACCCAGACATATAATAGTCAAGATCCCAGAAAACCAGCACAAGAATAACATTCCAAAAGCTGCTAGAGAAAAGAAACATATCATATTTAAAGGAAAACCTATCAGAATAACAGCAGATTTCTCTTCACAAACCATGAAGTCAAGAGAACATGGACTTGGAAGGCTGAGGCAGGAGGATTGGTGTGAGTTCGAGACTAGCCTGGGCCACAAAAGTGAGTTCAAGGCCAGTCTGAACTGCATAGTGAGACCCTGTCTCAAAAAGACAAAAAAGAAGAAAGAAGAAGAAGAAGAAGAAGAAGAAGAAGAAGAAGAAGAAGAAGAAGAAGAAGAAGAAGAAGAAGAAGAAGAAGAAGGAGCAGAGTTCTTCAAGTCCTCCATGAAAACAAATTCCAGACCAGACTGCTATATACCCTGCAAAACTCTCTTTCAAGTTCACTGGAGAAGTGAAATACTTCTAGGATAAAGAACAACTAAAGAATTTCATGATGACAAAGCCAACCCTACACAGACTACCAAAAGATATTCTAGAGAGGGACCAAAATGACCAGAACTTCACAAATGAGAACAGAAAGTACCAACCCAATAGGGCAAACAATTAAACACAGGGGATAAAGCGATAACCAACAACAGGCAAATAACATGGCAAGGATAAATCAATACATATCAATTATAGCCATCAGTGTAAATGGTCACAATTCACCAATTAGAAGAAATAGACTGGCATGGTGGATTACAAAGGAAAGCCCAACAATATGCTATATATAAGGAACACTTAACCCATAGTGAAATTCATAGGCAGAAAGTCAAAAGGATAGAAAATAATGCTACATGTCCCAGCACCTCAGAAAAAAGCAGAGGTAGCAATCCTATTCTCAGTCCCAACTTCAACCCAAGAATGATCAAATGAGATAAAGAAGGCCACTACATACTGGTTAGGGGAAAATTTCAAGAGGAAGAGATAACACTCATAAATATGTATGCACTCAACATGAGAGCACCCAGCTATGTAAGACAAGTCTTAATGGATATGAAAACTCTAATATTTAATACAACAATTCTAATAGGAGACTTTAACAGCCCCTTATCCCAAAAAGATAGGTCAAGCAGACAAAAAGTTAGCAAAGTGTTATGATTGTGTATATCAAAAAGAGGAAAGAAAAAAACCCAAATTCAAGCAATAAGGAATGAAAAGGCCAACATTACTACAGACCCAGTGGAGATTCAGAAGATCATTCATTGCTACCCTCACAAAATTGAAGACACAGGTGAAATGGACAGATTCCTAGAAAGGTACAAATTACCAAAACTGAATCAAGAAGATATAAGAGCACTCATCAACCCAATAACAGTCAATTAAATACAAAATGTAATAAAAAACCCTACCAATAAAAAAAGTCCATGTCCTGATGGATTCACCACTGAATTCTACAAGAAATTTACAGCAGATATAATCCCAATACTCCTCAAACTTGTCAATAAAATTGAAAAGGAAACAATCCCCCCAAAATCATTCCTGGAACAAGTATTATATTGATACCCAAACCAGAGAAGAATGCAACCAAAAAAGAGAACTACAGACCAATCTCTGCCATGAACATAGAAACAAAAATACTCAATAAAATCCTTGCAAATAGAATACAGCAAATCATTAAGAAGATAATGTACCATGATCAGGTAGGAGTCAACCCAGGGATGCAAGGATGGTTGAATATAAGCAAATCTATAAACACAATACACTATATTTTTTAAAGAATTTTTTATTTTATTTATTATTTTTATTCTTGTTTCAGAACCTTTGTTTGTTTTTATTCACTCATTTTTATGGCCGGCTCAGCCCGCCCCGAGGGAAGGGCTGGCGCAGCATGTGGTGCCAGGGAATGAACCACGGTCCCTGAAGCCGCCCAAGCCTCCCCAAGCAGGCACTTTAGACCACTGTGCCATCCCACCGGGCCCCACAATACACTATATTAATAGAGCCAATTATCTCAATTGGTGCAGAGAAGGCTTTTCCTTACTGTTTCCTTTCAACAGTAAGTTGAAATAGATTGCCTCTACCTCAGTCTGATAAAAGCCACCCATGACAATCCAACAGCTAACATAATTCTAAATGGGGAAAAACTGAAATCTTTTATTCTCAGATCTGGTCCAAGACAAGGATAGTTTTCCTATTCAATATAGTTCTGGAATGATTGGCTATAGCCATTAAACAAGAGAGAGAAATAAAAGGAATAAGAATAGGTGATGAATAAATTAAACTATCATTATTTGCAGATGACATAAGAGTCTTCTTGGAAGACCCAAAAAATCTCCACCAAGAAGCTACTAGAATTAATATGCAAATTCAGTAGCACAGCAGGATACAAAGTCAACACACAAAAGTCAATAGCATTCCTCTACACAGATAACAAACACACTGAGAGGGAAATCAGAGAAACAATACCTTTTGTTGTACTTGTTGTATGTTGTGTTTTGGTGCCGAAAGAAATGAAGAGAAGACCTGACGAATATGCTTCAGAGGACTCACTGAGACTTTTCTCTCTCAAAGCGAGCCCAGAGCTGCAGAAACAGCTCACTTTTACTGAGGGCTACAAGCAGGCTATGGAATGTACAAAACTACTTTACAGATTACAAATCACTATGTCTTCTACCATCGGTCTAACACTAGGTTCACACAGATGCTAACATATAACCAAGGAGCAGGGGAGGTGACAACCCTTAACATCCCAAGCAAGAGGTCAATAAACAGGGCGCCAGCAAAGGAAGCTGCTATCTGTAGGTGTAAATCCCAGCTATCTGGGACCTACAACAGATAGCAGCCCTCCCTGGGCTCTGTTTCTTTCTTTCATTCTTCTTTCTTGTGACTTAAATACAAAATGCAATTGGAAGAGTTAAAAAGATCTTTTCAATGAAAACTACTGTACTTTGAAAAAAGAGATCCTAGAAAATTTCAGAAAATGGAAAGATATTCCCTGCTCCTGGATAAGTAGAACCAACATTGTGAGGCTGGCCATGCTTCCTAAATTGCTATATAGATTTAACACAATTCCCATCAAAATACCATCAACATACTTCAGAGACCTGGAGAAGTCATTCCTAAAATTTATCTGGAACCAGAAAAGACCTAGAACAGCAAAGACAATCCTGGGCAACAAAGAAAGATAAGGCAGGAGGCATTACAATTCCTGACCTAAAGTTACACTACAAATCCACATGATAAAATTATCATGTATTGTCAAAAAATAGACCTGAGGATCAACAGAATAGACCAGAAATTGCAGAAGCAAATACAAACAGGCTCAGCCACCTTATCTTTGACAAAGGGGCCAAATATATTTATTGGAAGAAAGATAGCCTCTTTAACAAATGTTCCTGGAAAAACTGGCTCTCTACGTGTTGAAAACTAAAACTAGACCCAAGTCTATCACCATGCATTAAATTCAAAATGGATTAAAGATCTAAATATTAAAACAGACCCCTTAAAAGAGAAAGTAGGAGGAAATCTTGACATTGGGGTAGGCAAACAGTTGATGGACAAAAGTCAAAATGCATGTGTAACACTTCAAAGAATCAACAGTTGGGACCTCCTCTTGCTGAGTTTTTGCACAACAAAAGAAATTACCAGCAGAGTGAAAAAACAACCCACAAATTTCAAAAAATTTTATCTATAAGTATTCAGGCAAAGCTCTTCTATCTAGAATTTATAAAGAACTAAAAACATTAGGGTCCCAAAATTAAAAGACCCCATCCAGATATGGGTATTTCAGATGAACACACACTTCTCAGAGGAAGAAATAAAACAAGCCTATAAACACATGAAGAAATACTCCACATCCCTAACCATCCTTGAAATGCAAATTAAAACAACACTGAGGTGGGCCAGTGAGATGTCTTAGTGGTCTAAAGCACTTGCTTAGGCAAGTTTAGGCAACTGCAGGGACTGCGGTTTGATCCCTGGTACCACACACGTTGCACCAGCCCCACTCTCAGGGCAGGCTGAGCTGGACATAAAAACCAAACAATAAAAACAACAAAAACACTTTGATACTATCTCACCCCAGAAAGAATGGCGATCATAAAGAAATCAACCAACAACAAATGTTGGAGAGGGTGTGAGGGAAAAGGAACCTTTCTCCACTGTTGGTGGGTATGCAGACTGGTGCAACCATTATGGAAATCAGTGTGGAGACTCCTTTAAATTTAGGAATGGAAATCCCATTCAATCCAGCTATCCTCCTACTGGGAATTTTTCCAGAAGAGCTGAAAACATCATATCATAGTGAGGTTTGCCTATCTGTATTCATAGCAGCACAATTTGTGATAGCCAGATCATGGAAACAACCAAAATGCCCATTATCTGAAGACTGGTTGAAAAATATGTGGTATTTCTATACAGTGGAATACTATTCAGCTATAAAGAATGACAAACTAGAAGACTTCATATATAAGTTGATGTATCTTGAAGATATACTCATGTGAAATAAACCAGACCCACATGTGTAAATATTGTAGTTTCCCTAGTTTAAGAACACAAAAGAAGAAATAAAAAGGGAAAGACATAACACAGCTAAATGGAAATCAAGAACTTAAGAATTATACAATGAAGAGACAGCAAGCATAAAAGTTAAGAAACTTGGCAGGGGAAAAACCATGCACTTATGTACACAGGACAAGTTAGACAATAGTCCTAAGAATCTCCAAAAGGTTTTTGACACTCAGAGCAGCAACCTGTAAGACTAAAACCATGCTTGGAATGCTTGTCATTCTGGTCTTCTAGATGTGTTCTGCTTGTAATGTAATTTCAATTATTGCTATACTCTCTTTCAAATTTGTTTTAAAAGAAAGCAAAAAAAAAAA
>PVJA010024702.1:0-18904 GCA_004027025.1 Myocastor coypus | reverse complement strand
ATTAGAAAATGAATGATTGATGGAAAATACTGGTTCCATGTTAAGTCTAAGGCATTTAATATTTAGAAAGACAGTGATGATAAGTTTAAGTACCTATGTTGTAGAGTAATAGTATCACTAAACTCTTCTGGAGGGTTAAGAACTTAAGTTTGCAGTGCAAAAATTAGAGAAAAAGAAAGACTACAAGGTTAGCCAATATTTTCACCCTAGCCCTTCAAGGTCAGTGAGGACTCAGGACATAAGAAAACCTGTTCTGTAACATGCTATCATTCAGTGGTGTCCAAAATTTTCTGTTCAAGGAGATTATGGCCCCACAGAGGAAAGGGACTGATGATGCATTGTGTGCCTAAGGAGAGTCACCTAGAGAGAAAACATTTTCTCAAGCTTTCACAGAGAGCAAACTGGTCAAGTTATGTTGGCGACTCATCCAGACAGCTGACACTGACAAAAGTTCCAGAAAACACTGTACATGGTTTGAAGGTAAATCCTGGGGGGATTTGACTGACCTTGTAAGATACAAAAAGTACATGTTTTGTTATATAGAGCTTGCTTTAACTTGGACTAAACCACCCAGCAGAAATGTTTAACCACGAGGCATAAAAAGTAAAGCCAGATTACTATGCTGAGCTGTAAAAGGCTCAAGTCAACAGCTTCCGACATTGCCAGGTCTGCCGATAACCCACTATTATTATGGAATATTGCTCTATGTATACAACTACTTTCTCTTAGTTCAGTGAGAAGAAATATTTGTATCAATAGTGCTTAGAAAAGTTATCAGGTCTGTATCTTGTACTCTGAACAACTACTATGAAGACAACAATATGCATTGTATCAATTATTGTGGCTATATTACTAGTGTGTTTTGAAACTGTCTCAATGTTATTTCTTATTAAAAGTAATAAAAATAAAAGATAAATAAGTCACATTTATACAATGATTTTTCTGCGAAAACTTCCAAGTTAATAGCAGTATTCCAAGACTAATGTATGTATAAATATAATTTATGTATTCATACACTTAAGTCTCTTATAAGCAGTAATTTGGTCTTTTTTAGTAATTTACTGTTTACAATAATTTTTTCCTAGGAAAAAGTGAACTTCTATGATGTAATAATATAGCTATGTTTTTCTAGTCACTGAATTGTATAATTAAATTTTTAGTGCTGTTAACAAATACCTAAGACAATTTCCTTAAAAAGAGGAAGGGTTTATTTTGGAGGTTCATGTGGTCAATCAATGCTGTTGCTTTGAGCCTACAGTAAGACAGCACCAAGACAAAAGTATGTGGTAGAGGATGCTTTTTACCTTATGGTAGCCAGGAAGCACAAGAGGCAGAAATCTGGTACATCCCCAATGAAATAAAATATCCCACCTGCCCCCCCCACACACACTAAGGATTCTAGTACTTCCAATAGTGTCACAAATTGGGGGCCAAGCTTGTGTGTATTTATGTCCTCTTGAGCAGGATTTGGCTATGCAGTTCAGGTTGGCCTCAAACAGCAAAGGATTACAAGGGTCCTAGGATTAACACACCTAGCACAAACTTTTAATACACAGGCCTTTTTCCAGATTTAAACTATAGCACATATCAATCATACCAGACAGACAAAAAAAGTAAAGAAGGCTTTTAAGATTATATTTTGATAACTAGTAAATTTACAAATTCACTCTCTCATCAAGAATTATATTTTGGCACTATATTTTCATATCTTAGAATATGACAAATCGTGCTGCTATAAACATGGATGCACATACATCACAGTGGTATGATGTTTTCATTTGTTCTGGAAAAATGCCCAGAAGGGAAAGAGCTGGCTTAAACGGGACCTGTAACCCTAGTTTTTTGAGGAAACTGCACACTGATTTCCATGGTGGTTGTACCAGTCTACACTCCCACCAACAGTGGAGAAGGTTTCCCTTCCCCCACATTCCCACCAGCATTTGTGAATGGTTGACTTGGTGGTAGCCATTTTTGTGGGGAGAGATAGCATCTCAGCGTTGTTTTAATTTGCATTTCTCAAATGACCAATGATGTTAAACATTTTTCCATATACTTATATTGCAAAATATGGAAATGTGAAAATATTATATACCTGGTTTCCATGTTTTCTGTAAATACCCATCTTCCCAGGGGCTTCACTGCCTCCCAAATCTTAGCACTCTCCCTTCTATTTACTTCTAAATCTCTATTTTATTTTATTTATTTTTTTTTTTTGTCTTTTCGTCTTTTCGAGACAGGGTCCCACTGTGTAGTTCAGGCTGGCCTTGAGCTCACTTTGTAGCCCAGGCTGGTCTCGAACTCACACTGATCCTCCTGTCTCAGCCTCCCAAGTGCTGGGATTACAGGCATGCGCCACCACGTCCGGCTTAAATCTCTATTTTAAAGGTGTACAGTGAAGTATTAAGTAGAAATCTTATCACATCACCAATCTCATGTTTCAGCTGGGGACACAGCTTAGCGGCCAAAGTGCCTGCCTGAGAAGCACAAGGACCTGGGTTCCATCCCCAGTACCACATTCCAGTGCTGGCCCCACACCAACCGAGCCACAGAAACTCCAGCACCAGGGAGGCTCAGATAGGAGAATCACTATGACTCCCAGCTGCATAGCGAGACCCTGTACCAAAGAAATAGGTATAGAAATATAAATATGAGACAAAAGCCTAATGTCCAGAGGGAGCAAGGAGCAATAAACAGAGCCCATGAACTATTGTCTCTCATTTGTAAATCCAGGAAAGCTGGGATTCAAGGCTGCAGATAGCAGCTTCTCCTGCTGGTGACCTGTTCTTTCATCCCTTGCTTGGGATGTTATCAGTTAGCATTTCTGTAAACATAGTGTTAGGCAAATGGCAAAAATCAATAGACATAGTAGTCGGTGTTCACCAAAGTAATTATGCACATTTCTTAACTGCCTTTACCCCTCAATAAATGTGAGATGCTTCTGTAGCTCTGGGCTTAGTTGGAGCGAGACTAATCTCAGTGAGACCTCTGAAGCTATACTCACCAGGTCTTCTCATGGTTTCTTTTGGTACTGACCCATAACATAGAACAAATAGATTAAAAAAAAAAAAAAAAAAAAAAAACCACAAATCTTATTTCCATTCCACTATATTTTTATTAGTTATATTTTAATTAACTTTATACAAATCTGTTCCCCATTTTAGATATATCCTTTTATAGCAATTCTGAACTCCAGGAAAAATTAAAATTGCATATGCATTTTCATAAATTTAACTCAAATTTTTCTCAAGTTAACTAAATTGCTAGGTAGAAATGGTCAATTTAATAGAAAATTCATAACCCAGGATATAAAAATGCTTTACTTTGCATGTTCTCACCCATAAAGAGATGCAGGACCCCTGATGAGTCGGAATATCTGTTAATGTCAAAATGTAAAGCCAACACAATTTGAAACTTTTTCTGGCTCTGTGAAAATTAGAAGCACAAAATTCCTCATCTTTGTGGAGATGAGATTCTTTCCTCTTTAGGCCTCTACCCTTGACAGGGAGCTAAATTGTGAACTCTAGGTAATTAAATAGAGAATGAAAATGATAGATTTAGACTCAAGTGGTGTTAAGGCACAGCCAACTCTTTTTTCTTTCTTTCTTTTTTTTTTTTTATGGCCAGCTCAGCCTGCCCTGGGGGTGGTACTGGCACAGCACATGGTGCCGGGGATTGAACCACGGTCCCTGAAGTTGCCTAGGCTTTCCTAAGCAGGTGTTTTAGACTGCTGAACCATTTCGCTGGCCACCACAGCCAACTCTTAAACTAGTACTCTGCATACCCTAAAATGTGAGAGGTTTACATGGGATGCCAACACCCCAGGACAAGCCTTGATCCCATCTGTCAGTTTATTGATATTGCTAGACAGAAGCACTTCAGCTTTCAGGTATCCACCTTGCTGACAGCTGCTGTATGTAGTGAGGGAGGAGAATGGCTACAGAGCTGGTTGCAGGACATCCTCATGAAGATTTTCAGGTACTGTCCCTCATTTCAGGTAGTGTTCTTTTCCTCCCTTTTTCTACAGGGCAGATTCAGATACCAAATCTCTGTTGGGTTATGTTGAGGCTCTTCCACTATGGGACATTTGTATACAGTTTCCAACAGCACCAATCTCTGCTTTACTTTCTTCATCATACATCCATGTGTTGACCATTAGTTCTTTTGCTCAATTCAAATGAAAATCATAAATCAGTGGCGTGCACCTCTGCTAGCGTTCCTGATGTTATCAGATGATAATAGGTAATGCTGGATACTGAGAGATGACACAAGGGCTGCTGCTTCTTGCTACAGCCAGCTGCTGCCATCTGGTACTAGCTTATGCTAGATACCATTGTGACTGCTGGGTGCTACTCTTTAGCTCTTTTTTGTTGGTTGTGGATCTTTGGAGCTTTTCAGTGCTAACAGCTTAGTTTATTGCTCTTTCTTTTAAAATAACTGTTTTATCCACATTATTCAGGATAAGGTCCCTGAGTAGATTTGTGGGAGTTTTGGAGCCCACACTACCTGAGAAATAAATCACACGCAGATTTACAGGACCAACAAAATAAGTCCTTGTAACTAGGCATGGGGTGGGGTGGTCAGTACACTAGAGGGAGGCATTCAAGACTAACTAGGGTGGGGGTGAATGGGCATAGAGCAACTGCAGAGCTCTGATTGGTCCCAGTGCAGCCCCATGATTGCTGCAGGGCTCCAGTACACTCTCAGATATCCTGGCCAACATCCAATGAGAGGCAAGTCTGAAACCAGGGAATCTTCTGGAAAGCCAGGTGTGGGTTTTGGGAACATTAACAGTGGATCCAGATCCTTCTTTCCCTGATCTTAGCCAAGTCAGAACGTCCCCTCTTCCTTTTTCAAAAACCATACAAAGTACATCTGAAGAGGCTGATGAAAGCAGGGGGTGCTGTGCTTAAACTGCACTCAGGTAGTGAGGAGAGTGGCACTAGACAGCCAGTGAGGACAACGAAGCAAGTGGTCACAGTCTGTTGTGTAGGTGCGGTGTGCAGTAGCAAAAGGAAGGAGTGTATGTACATAATGTTGACATTAATGTGGTTACATAATGCTCTCTCATTCCATTTTCTCAAAATATTTATAACTATAGCCACCCTCTCCTCTGTTGCCATACAACTCAGTAATTATAAATCCCAGTTTTTTGTTTGTTTGTTTTTGTTTTTTCAGAACCAGGGATTGAACTCAGGCCCTTGTGCTTGCCAGGGAAGTGCTTATTCTACTGAGCTATCTCCCCAGCCCTATAAATCCATTTTAGGGGCTGGACACAGTTAATGGTAGAGCTCCTGGCCAGCACACATAAGGCCCTCAGTTCAGTCCCTGAGCAATGCAAAATATAAATAAATGAATTATAAACCACAACTTTGGGTTTGCCCCTCATTTAGCTCTGATAACTGCCTCATTGTACAAATTCATTAACTGGGGGAAAAAAAGTATGTACTTAGAATTAGCCAGCTAAACTCAGTTTAGATGACCCCAATTTTGTTGGCAACATCCAATGCCAGTCAAACACATGCCTTCTTTTCTCCATCAGGCCTGATAAGAATATTGACCTTGGCAACATTGATGTCATAGAGCTTCTTCACACCTTGCTTGATTTGGTGCTTATTGGCTTTGACATCCACAATAAACACAAATGTGTTATTGTCCTCAATCTTTTTCATCACTGACTCTGTGGTCAAGGGGATCTTGATGATGGCATAGCAGTCAAACTTGTTTCTCCTGGGGGTGCTCTTCCGAGGGTATCTGGGCTGCCTCCAGGGCTGCAGTGTATTGGGACAATGGAAGATGACATTTATATCTTCTTTTTGTGGCTGTGGTTGCCTTTCAGCATAACTTTCTTAGCCTTCAAAGCTTTTGCTTTGGTTTCAGCTTTGGGAAAGGCAAGGGCTTCCTTCTTTACCTTTGCTGCCATCTTGGTAAAAAGGCTCTCTTCTACAAATTCATTATTAAAAGTAACTCCCTCTCATGTAAATAGTTCTTTTTTTTTCATCTACAAGCATAACATCATCTGTTGCTGGAATTACTATACTAGTTGATTAAGCTTATTTCTGAAGCTTCCTAAATTTCTGAGCCATCTTATACACAGACATTAATAATCATTACTGTACTTCAAAAATTCCAGTTTTCAAGTGTAATATTCAGTGTTCAAGTACTATATTTACTCAAGTTTAATTTTCTAGGAAACTACCACCTACTGTCCATATGTTGTTAAGGGAAAGTATTCAAAATGTTAAAATAAGGGCTGGGGAGATAGCTGCATGGCACAAGTGCCTGCCTGGCAAGCGCAAGGTCATGAGTTCAAACCCCAGCCCCCCCCCCCAAAGTTGAAATAAAGCAAAAAAAAAAAGCATGTCTACTTTTAATACCATACACAGACATTTAGAGACTATCCCAGGATTCTCTCAAGAACAAGTAATGCTGCTTCCCCCCTTATAATTATAAAAATAATTGTATAATGAACATATATCTTTTGAACATGCTTGAGAGTTTGGAGAAAAAAGTGATTAAAAATTAATGTCATCTCATAGGCAAACCACATCATGTACAATATTAATAGCAATAGGACTGTGACTGAATAACTTCAGTTATTTAAAATTTAGAGCAATAATAATACAAGAGATTTACATATAGTAATACACTCAAAATCTTAAAAGGTGTTAATTTAGCCTTTTGTAAAGTATTGGAAATAAATTGTCACAAAAGAAAACTTACATAACAGTTCTCATAAAGATGCTGCTTGCTCTATAATCCTGAAGCAGTTAAGTATTCTAGAATCACTAGTTATAAAAAACTCACATCAAAAAATTCTAGCTGGATGTGGTGGTACACACTTGTAATTTCAGCATTTGGGAGGCTGAGGTGGGAGGACTACAATTAGTTTGAGACCAGCCTAGACTACAGTGTCAGTTCAAGTCCAGCCTAAACTACACAGTGAGATCCTGTCTCAAAAAAAAAAAAAAAAAAAAAAAATTCCTGTACAGCCAACCCTATTTAGTAAATCAGTACAAAAATTGGAGAAAAGAAGGAAAGGGAAATTTGCTAAGAAAGATGACTGAATTACCACAAATTTTGGGAAAAATAATACAGACTTGAAAAGGATTTAGAAATAGAGGAGAGAGCAGTTGGACACAAGGAAAAAGAATTTGGACATGTCCAGGGAATATGAGCCAGAAGTTATTTCACATGTTGATGTCATGCTGAATCTGAATTCTCTTCTACTAATGAAAACACCAACATCAACCTCCTGTACAATACAGTAAGGAGTATGCAGAAAGTTAAGTAACTGTCATGTTGCCCAGAAGTTCCATTCAAATGCTGGGTGTAGTTATTTAGTGCGGTGTGTACTCCAACTGGCAGCACTACCTTTATCTTGGAACTTGTTAGAAACACAAATTTCCAGGCACTATACTAGCTATACTAGTTTTTAGAAACTCCAGTCAGACCCAGAAGTACATTTTAGCAAGCATTTAGATGACATGGATACTGACTGGTGTTTGAGAAACACTGATGAAGTCTATCTGCCACCCTCAAGAGGCCCTCCTCACGGTACCAAGGAGAGAGAAAAAACTAGAACTTATTGGCAAGATCTACTATTACATCTAACAAAATTGCCTTCCTGTTCTGGAAATCCCATCTAATTCATGATAAAATGGATCTTCCCATCTACTGGACACAATATCCTCAGCTTACTTTTTCTAAAGGCCTTTAAAACTTGGAAACAGGAGAGAGAGAGAGAGAGAGAGAGAGAGAGAGAGAGAGAGAGAGAGAGAGAGAGAGAGAGAGAGGGAGAGAGAGATTACTATTTATTATTGTTTTAATATTATTGTTTTATTGTGCAATAAACAAAAAACTTATTTTAGTTCTTACAATGCTGTACAGTTAAATCAATATCATGTTCCCATCCAGCTCTAGAACAAGTCTGTCATCCTTCATGTTCCCTGTTCCATTTTAGCAGACAACAGTATCCTTATTCATGCAATACTTACAGTGCTTCTACTGTTCTTTACAAAAAGTGGAAGAGCCAAGAGTAGCAGTGCATGCCTGTAATCCAGCACTCAGTAGGCTGAGGCAGAGGACTGCCATGAGTTTGAGGTTAGCCTAGGCTACAGAGTGAGTTCAAGGTCAAGATAATTTGGAACATGCTTGCTATATAGCAAGCCTGTCTCAAAAAATCACAATTGTCGCCTCTGCGCACCCTGGAGACAGGGTCAGCACAGAAGGCTGGGGATCAAACCCTAGTCCTTGTGCCCACCTAAGCAGGCACTTTAGTCTGCTAAGCTATCTGGCTAGCCCACATAAATGGAAATTTAAAACACATAGAAATGCAAACATGTTAACAGATTGGCAAATATTCAAAATTACTGTAAGTAACTCTAATGATGAAGATTTCTTTTTTTTTTTTGGTGGGACCAGGGTTCGAACTCACGACCTTGCACTTGCCCAGCAGGCACTTGTGCCTCGGAGCTATCTCCCCAGCCCATGATGAAGATTTCTAAGTAAGCAGATTTTTTTTTTTTTTTTTTTTTTTTTTAATGGCTGGCTCAGCCCGCCCTGAGGGCAGGGCTGGAGAAGCATGTGGTGCCTGGGATCGAACCGCGATAGCTGAAGCCACCCAAGCTTCCCCAAGCAGGCACTTCAGGCCACTGAGCAATCCCACTGGGCCCTAAGTAAGCAGATTCTTTCATACACTGTTCATGAGACAGCAAAGGAGCATAAACATTATGGAAGAATACTTACTGGTATTTACTTTTAATACAAAAAGCAATTTATCATGAGATTTTTTAAAAGACTTTTTTATTTTATTTATTTATTTTTTTCTTGTTTCAGAGCCTTTATTTGTTTATTCACTCATTTTTATGGCCGGCTCAGTCTGCCCCGAGGGCAGGGCTGGCACAGCATGTGGTGCTGGGGATCGAACTGAGGTCCCTGAAGCCACCCAAGCTTTCCCAAACAGGCGCTTTAGACCACTGAGCCATCCTGCCGGGCCCCTATCATGAGATTATACTTCTACAAACATGAAAAAGTTCACTGTGGCATTATTGGTATTTGGAAACTACTAAGAATAAACTGCCACTAAGGGGTCAGCTGAACTAATTTTGAGACAATAGCAAAATATGAGGCCATTGGGCCCGGAGGGATGGATCAGTGGTCTAAAGTGCCTGCTTGGGAAAGCTTGGGCGGCTTCAGGGACCGCGGTTCGATCCCCGGCACCACATGCTGCGCCAGCCCTGCCCTTGGGGCCGGCTGAGCTGGCCATAAAAGTGAGTGAATAAACAAATAAAGGTTCTGAAACAAGAAAATAAATAAAACAAATTCTTTAAAAAAAAAATATGAGGTCATTCTTAAAGTCCTATAAGTGAAGAAGGCATAGTACAAAAAAATTTACATAATGTGTCCTGTAGAAAAAAAAATGGGATGAATATATACATGCACACATACATCAAAATACACACCTGTGAACCCCGCAGTCTGGGAAGCCTGAAGATTGGTTTAACTTCAAGGCTAGTATGGGCTACCAAGGAAGTTCAAGGCCAGCCTTAACTGTGAAATGCATAATAAAAGCAACCTGCCTCAAAAATAAACACATTTTTGCTAAAGAATGGATCATTTTGGGGCTAGGGAGATAGCTTAATAGAATAAGCACTTGCCTGGCAAGCACAAAGGCCTGAGTTCAATCCTTGGTTCTACGGGGAAAAAAAAGGATCATTTTTGTCCCAGAATGGTACAATGGATAAAATAAGGAGAGGGCTACAATGTTTTTGTTTTTTTGTATTATGGCCAGCTCAGCCTGCCCTGGGGGTGGGGCTGGAGCAGCATGTAGTTCCAGGGATCGAACCATGGTACTTCCAGTTGCCTAAGCTTTCCTAACCAGGTGCTTTAGACCACTGAGCCATCCTGCCAGCACACTACAATTCTTTTTTTTTTTTTTTTTTTTGTCTTTTTTTTGAGACAAGGTCATGCTATGCAGTTCAGGCTGGCCTTGAGTTCACTTTTGTAGCTCAGGCTGGTTTCAAACTCGCACCAATCCTCCTGCCTCAGCCTCCTGAGTGCTGGGATTACAAGTGTGCACCACCATGCCCGGCTCACACTACAATGTTTTTTAGTAAAATTTTTACATTATCTTGGCTTTTTAATCGTGTATGTGTTTTATATATTCAAAAAATGTGAAAAAGCAAGTCTTAGTATTTAAAATTCATCCAATTAATCATCTTGAGAATATCATTATTCTTAGTATTCCTCAAAGATGACCAATTGAGGAGTCAGGCATGCTGACATGTCTGTTGTTCTAGCTATGTGAAACACAGAGGTGGGAGAATTATTTAAGCTTAAGCATTTGAGATGGGCTGGACAATATAGTGAGACCTTATTTTTTAAAAAGTACTGAATTAGTTTGCTTCTCATAAAGTATTTGGTACAATGCAACCCACTGCCAGTATTATCCTTATTGCTTTATTTATTTTGCCCCAGGGATCAAACTCAGCCTTGTGCCAAGTACTTGTTCCACTGAGCCATCTCCCTGGCCCTTCTCCCCACTTTCTTACTGCTTCTTAAGCTTTATCTTGAGTCTCTTCATGTTGGTCCTGCTAATGGATAGGATCTAGAATGTCAGCTAAAAGCCTCACTGTGGTTTGTTTGTTTATTTATTAATGTATCTAGTACAGGGTCTACAGGGTCTCACTATATAGATAGAACTTCTAGTGATTCCCTTTATTTTCAGCCTCCCAAGTGCTGGGACTACAAGCCCGCGCAGGCAGCGGATGCAGCAGCCAGGTGACCAGAGGCCTCGTTAGGCCGAGCCCCGAGCCCTGCCATTGCCACAGAGCGTCTCCAATGCCACCACTTAAGGGCCAGGAGCAACAAAGTGCTGTGTGAAAGTCTGAGTGCAGCCCCTTCTGCCACCTGGGAACCATGATCCACTTCAACAAGGGCCCTTCCTTCCTATGGGCTCTCAGAAGCCAAGGTCAAGAACAAGATTGCTGACAAGTATGACCAACAGACAGAAGATCTTCACAAATGGATAAAAGAGGTGACAGGCACAAGCATTGGCACCAACTTCCCGCTGGGACTGAAAGATAGCATTATCCTCTGCGAATTCATAAACGAGGTTCAGCCAGGCTCTGTGAAGGTCAATGAGTCTTCATTAAATCAGCCTTGGTTGGAAAATATTGGCAACTTCATTAAAGCTACTCAGGATTATGGTATGAAGCCGCGTGACATATTTGAAGCAAATGATCTTTTTGAGAATGGAAACATGACCCAGGCTTAGACTACACTGGTGGCTCTAGCAGGGCTGGCTAAAACAAAAGGATTCCACACCACCACTGACATTGGAGTTTAGTATGCAGAAAAGCAAACAAGATGTTTTGATGAGAGAAAATTAAAGACTGGCCAAGTTGTAATTGGCTGGTAGATGGGAACAAACAAATGTGCCAGCCAAGCGGGCATGTCAGCCTATGGAACCAGGAGGCATCTTTATGACCCCAAAATGCAGACTGACAAACCTTTTGATCAGACCACTATCAGTCTGCAGATGGGGACCAACAAACGAGCTTGCCAGGTGGGGACCTTAGCACCAGGTGCCAGAAGAGATCTATGATCAGAGGCTCATGTTACAGCCAGTGGACAACTCAACAATTTCCCTGCAGATGGGGACCAACAAAGTTGCTTCCCAGAAGACAATGAGCTTGTACAGGCTCGGGTAGCAACTGTATGATTCCAAACACTGTGCTGCTCCCACAGAACCTGTCACAATGGCAGCGAAGGCACAGGGACAAATGGATTGGAACTCAGTTATAGTATCAGGTAGAATATGCGGATGAGTATCATGCTGAGTATCAAGGTCACTACCTGAGAGATTACCAATATGGTGACCAATGCATTATTACTCACACAGAGGAGCTCAGTATTGAGTCCATTTCTTTCTCAGTGAGAAGCTAGCCAGCCTTGAGTTACTGTCTTCCTAAAACACGATTATGCTTATTGTACCTAAAAAAAAAAAAATGCCTTACATTTATTTTTCTACCTCTTCTCTAAATAGTTACCTTTTAGTACTGCAAATTAAATCCTACAGCACAACCAGTAACTTGCATACAGAGTAAAATACTGTGAAAGGGGTATTACTGCCCTGTGCAATCAGTTTTTTTTTTTTATTTCAGAACTTTTGTTTATTTATTTTTATGGCCGGCTCAGCCTGCCCTAGGGGTAGGACTGGCACAGCATGTGGTGCCAGGGATTGAACCCCGGTCCCTGCAGCCGCCTGCAGGCGCTTTAGATCATTGAGCCATCCTGCCGGGCCCATCTTTTATTGAAGATCTATGAAGTTTTAATAATCTTACATTTGAACTGGTATTTTCAAGCAATAGGAAATTTTCTTTTATAGATGAGTGTATCTGGTTTCTATATTGAAGACTAACCTCATGTTTATTGCTAAATGTGGTCTTTGCCAACTAAACCCCAAGACGCATTTTAGATTTTTACATATCAGTGTTTCTACAGTATTATTTGCTAATTTTTTTTTTTTTTTGAGACAGGGTCTCACTATGCAGTTCAGGCTGGCCTTGAGCTCACTTTTGTAGTCCAGGCTGGTCTTGAACTCACACCAATCCTCCTGCCTCAGCCTCCCAAGTGCTGGGATTACAGGCGTGAGCCACCACGCCCGGCTATTTGCTAATTTTTAAATAAAGTCCTGATCAGTGTGCATTTGTGATTATATATGTACTCATTCTCTTAAGCTGACAAGATATTTTCAGAGTGGCATTTCTAAAGGAACATACATAAAAAACATTGCACACATTTAGGTCTGGGTGGTGCAGTTGCAAGATCTTTGTGCCAATGTGTCACTGTAGAGCTGTTTTCTTTAACTGCATTTATTGCTACATTTCTCAACATAAACTTATTCCATTATTTTTTTATAAATATTTTTTGAGCATTAAAAGACCATAAACAAAAAACCATGAAAAGGTTCCAGAGGATATTAAAAATATGTGACTAAAGATGAAAGCTTTAGCACGTTACAGGGGGCAGAATATTTATGTCTCTATAAAAAGACTTTTTCCAGTGATGAGGATTGAATCAAGGACTTCCGATGAGCGAGAGTAGCGCTCTACCACTGAGACTCACTCCCTGCCCCTCACAGACTTCTTTTGAAGTGGTCAAGAAGCTCTATTGTTACAGATTTTGGCTAGTGAAGCAGATGATCCAATTCAACAAATAAGAATGGAGCTAAATATATGTTCTACTGCAAATTGCAAATTCAAATTCATTAATTTTGAAAGATGAATTATATAAATAACAGCTACTGAATTTTAGCAGAGTTTCAAAAATGGTCAACTCAAGCTATTAACCCTCCCCATCCCGTTTCTGTCACAGTGGAGTCTCCAAAGATTCAAAGTTGAAAGTAAAACTCAGACAATATTCCTCCGATTTTTATTCTCTGCCTCAACATCAACAGTCTTGAAACTCTAGAGCTGCTTAAGTGGTTATTATCAACCTCAGAAAGTATCAGTCAGTATGAATTGTTTTATTCTAAGACAAGTATAGGAAAAATGCTAATTTCTTATATAATCGAGACAAAAAAATTTAAAAAATAGCCGGGCGTGGTGGCACACACCTGTAATCCCAGCACTTGGGAGGCTGAGGCAGGAGGATTGGTGTGAGTTCGAGACCAGCCTGGGCTACAAAAGTGAGCTCAAGGCCAGCCTGAACTGCATAACGAGACCCTGTCTCAAAAAAAAAAAAAAAAAAAAAAAAAAAATAGAGACAAAATGGGGAGTTTTTCAGAGCAAATGTTTTATTCAAGAATTATGGGAAAACAAAAGCATTAAAACATATGAATACACTGATTGAATACAACTTAGCTCATTTGGTCTGAAATCTTGAGAAAGTTATTCCAACTACTTACCTGAGATAGATTTAGGTTGGCACTGCTTCGAGGGAACCTCCATCCATCTTAGAAATTACCTTCTAGTTTTGGTTACAGGCTCCCCAGTGGTCCTTTCCAACCTCAGGTGACTACATGATATCAACACCATTTCCCCCATGATTAAAAACCCTCAGACCTGTTTTATACCCCCAAAGTTCTCTGTTTGAGAGATGGTCCATCATTAAAGACTAGAGACAATCACCAAAAACTAGTTTTAAAAAGTCACTGTCCTGTTAGTGATACCAATCTGATCTCCTTCTCCAAGATTTCTCTAATAAGCAGCCATAAGGACTAAATTTCATCACTACCATGCCATATACCCAATATTAAGTGTTGCAATTATCAAACTGTTCATAGTAATAGGCATTATTTTCACCAGAGGAAAAAAAAATACATGTTGTGTGCTTTATCAACTGGGCAAGATTTCATAGTACAATAGGTTTTTTTTTTGTTTGTTTGTTTTTGTGTTTTTTTGCGGGACTGGGGTTCGAACTCACGACTTGCACTTGCCAGGCAGGCACTTGTGCCACAGAGCTATCTCACTAGCCCCTGCAACAGCTGTTTATAAAAATTAACGAAACATGTCAGATCAAATAAACTTTTAAGATCTGTTCCTAAAAGAAGCAAAATGAATCAAATTCATCATCATTATGAGCTATAGCCACTGGCTCTAAGATTATTATGTTCACCAATTAGCCATTAGGATCAAAGCTTATAGACCTACAGAAGATAACAGTTTGCTCACTCCATGAACCTAATTGCTATTATATTCTGGAGTTTGGTCTCAGGTAAATCAAACTCAAAAAATTGAGAACTCATTTTAATTATCAACAAAATATTTGTTCACCAGTCCAGAGTACCATATACAAAAAGATTTTATTAAAAGGTAAGTGATGAAAAAACAAAACAAAATCTGACAAGTGCATAGTCATACATGCACAAATAATAGTATTTCTAAAGAATGTTAAAGACAAAAAAAAAAAAAAAAAAAAGACAAATTATAAATACCCTGTAAAATTGGAGACAAGTGCTTTGTCCTGGAACTTCTTGTGAAGTTGCCAAACTACTTTTCCCTTCTAGCATTTACAGCCCTGTATTCCAAACCAAAATATACCTTATTTTGTGGTAACTGCAATCCTTTCCCTGGGATTAAAAGGTATTTTTTCTTTCATTGGCAGAACTGAAATAAATAAAAAAATGGATCATTGTAAGGCTTGACTTGCTAAACATCAGGATAACAAGAGTGAAAGAACACCTGCTTTGGAGTAAAGATACACAAAATGAAAACGTATGCTCCTCCACTAGTAATAAACCCCTATGCCTTTTACTCAGGCTCATACTTTTCTTTCAGCCTGCCCCTGGCCATTTTGCCAGAGCCAACTAAGAGGATCTATTAATGAGATGATAAATCCAATCCAAAAATACAGACACTTAACAGTATTACCATTATTCTGGAGTTTGGATTTCAAGTTGAAAGAAATCCACAAATCTGTTAGGTCAAATACCAATGAAAACTAAGTGGATTTTTTTTTTTTTTAATTGAGGATATACCTCAAACTGAACACACAAAGAGACTTTGACCTTTTATTAAAGTTTATCTATGAAGTAACTGATGCAAGTGTTCTGACTAGGATAAGTGCTCCCTAGCTTCTCAGTTCCTTTCACATCTAGCAAAAGGCTCCTACATTACTACTGACACTAGGCCTATTCTAGCCAAGAACAAAATATCCTGAAGTAAAAATCAAAATTCTTTCCCCCAAGAGTAACACATGTTCTATCATAAGGTAGCAGTCCCTTTATTGGATTTCTGATTAAAGTAAAATTAAAGCAATTATTAAGTGGTTCAGACAAAAGAAAAGCATCTTCACCTGAGTTACCCATCAGATCACCCCCACCTGCTCTAGTCTTCTCCCACAAGCTTCTGGGATATAGAAAATAACTTCCATGACTCCCATTCAAAGTTATCGCTACAATATGGGTCAACTAACTGTGAGAACAATTTTTCTCACAAATGTTATATATACATAGATGGTTCACTCACAATTAAATCTTTCACTTGGAGCAAACTTCTTGGCAGAATGAGTTCTTTGGGGCCCAATAAACACAGAAGCTTCTAACAAACTTTTTTTCCAGCTTCAAGGTATTCATGGTTTTTTCACTCATGAGTTCCCTTATGTGCCCCAAGAACTAATAATTGACAGGCTTTATTTTAAAACCCCTGTAGGGTCTTTCCTTAAAACTGGTTTTTGTTTTGGGTACAAACCCAAGTAAGGCTCTCCAACTGTTTCTGCCACACTCAGGACATATATACAATTTTTCACCAGTATGGCTTCTCTGTTAGGTAAGAAAGTCCGAGTTGTTAGGTTTTTTCCCCCCGCACTTGCTGGGGCTTTTCCCTAGGATGGGTCTTTTTGATGTTCTATGACATGACCATCCTATTAACACTGAAGGCATTTAAAAAGTTGTTTTCTGGGGTGAATTCACTTGCAATGAGGGCTGAAAGCTCTCATACTGAGTGCAGATGAAAGATTTTCTACCTATATGAATCCTCCTCTGACCAAATTTCAAATCACACTAGTTGTTCCCACACTCAGTACATCTGCAGTTTCTCCTTGGAGTGGTAGCATGTTTTGTTAGCATAACTCTCTGGTTAACATTTTTCACACTTCCTAGAACTACTGACTGTCTAGCCCCCACTGAAGTCTGAGCTCTCATCAAAGTCTTGAGATTCACTTAACATTCATCTTAATTTTTTTAACATGTAAATACATTTCTTATAATAAAACTTGTCTGGTCAAGACATATGTGAAGCCTCCAAAGCACGAGTATGACTAAGCTCAAGACCTTTCTCACCCACATTACAGATATATGGTTTTTCACCAACGTGTACTGTCTGATGTTGAAGAAGGGTAGAGCTCTGGTGAAAGTTTTTATCACATACACTGTATTTATAGTGTAGGTCCTCTGTTTCAGTTCTCATTTTCTGTTGGGCAACAAAATCCATACCAAGGAGGAAGTCGCTCTCACATGTAGACCACTGATGTGGTTTCTCTTCCATGTGAATTCTCTGATGTACAATAAGGTCTGAGCTACAGTTGAAACTTTTCTCATATTCAAGGCATTTAAAAGTGTGAGTATGAGTGGCCTGATGCCTTATTAGGTTGGCACTCCGAGTAAAACTTCTCATGCATTCCAAGCATTTATACGGCTTCTCACCTGTGTGGACTCTCTGGTGCACAATAAGGTCTGATTTCTGACCAAAGCATTTTTCACAGGCACCACACTTATAGGGCTTCTCCCCAGTATGTACTCTTTTATGTACAATGAAGGCTGATCGGTGTCGGTAACTTTTCTCACACTTATTACATTTGTAGGGCCTTTCACCAGTGTGAGTTCGCTGGTGGCTAATGAGATCAGATTTCCCACTAAAAGCTTTTTCACACTCCAGACACTTAAATGGCTTCTCACCTGTGTGAGTTCTTCGGTGCCTTATGAGGTTTGTACTTCGACTGAAGCATTTATCACACTCACTACATAAATATGGTTTTTCACCTGTATGGCTTCGCTGGTGGACAAGCAGATCAGAGCTCTGACCAAAATTCTTGCCACAAATATCACATGTATAGAATTTTTTACCTGCATGTGTTCTCTGGTGTCCTGAAAGGGCTAAGTGGTGCCAAAAGCTCTTTTCACATTTGCTACATTTATATGGTTTCTCAAAATTGTGAATCTTCTGGTGTGAAATAAGATCTGAGCGTTGGATGAAGGTTTTCTCACACATATCACACCTATAGGGTTTCTCCCCTGTATGGGTTCTCTCACACATAATAAGAGCTAAGTTTTCACAGAAGTTTTGTCCACATTCAAGGCACTGGTATATCTGATTATCTATTTGAGTAATTTCATGCATATGAATAAAAATCGTTTTATGCTTCTGAGAGCATACATGATATATTTTCTTTTTTTGAGTTCTTCGATTACATCTCTCTTCTGAAGTGTACATTTTCTATGGTTCTCTCCTAGGAAATTTTCCAATGGTCTATCTGACCCATCACTGCTTTTGCAATCATTTTCTTGATAAGAATGTGAAAGATACATCTGTTTCAAGTCTTTCAGTCAGAAACAGCTGCTCTTTGCAAGTTTCCAGCATCATATGCGTTAATTCCTTAGTTTGTATTTCCAAACCTGTGAGACAAAGTAGAAATGTTATATTCTTGTATCTGAGAAAAGCATCCTCAAAATAATTTTGCACGAGAGTCCTTAAGTCTTTTAGGTTTTCTGTGGTAAGGGAAGTATTTTGGTTTTCACATTAATAATGGGATATCTCTGCACATAAATAATGGAATATTTGGACATAAATAATGGGATATCTTTGGAAGGGAACCCAAGTTTAAATACAAAATTCAGTTAGGTTTAATATGTACCTTAAACAGAACTTCCTGTTCCAACCCAGAACCAAACCGCACCACTGGGAGCCGAGCCTGCGCGCCGGCTGGGTCAAGATCCCTGGCCCGCCCTCCCTTTCCCCGCTCCCCGGCTACTTTTATTTTTTTTTAACCCCTCCAGCCCAAGCTCCAGCACCGAACCCATCAAATAGCTCGTTTGGCAACCAATCTGGTCCACGAGCCTCCCAGGACTATTCAAGCCCAAAGCTCCACCTCCACCTACAAACCACATCCGCCAGGATTCACAAAAGCTAGCAGCCAGAGCTCCAACACAGAGTCAGGAACCTCTGTAGAGGAACCAGCTTGGGAGTCTCCAGACCAAACGCTCACAGACACAGCATAACACCACCAAAGTGCAGAGGTCGCTTCCATACAAAATGATAACAACAAGGAGTAGGAGGCAATCTCAGGACCCGTGCCCACCCAAACCAAATACAGAAGACACTATCATGGAAGAAAATAGGAACCATACAGATGAAACCTCTGAATTGGTAGCATCTGAGGCAGACACACAAGTGCAGAAACTTAT
>PVJA010024701.1:0-31406 GCA_004027025.1 Myocastor coypus | reverse complement strand
TTTTTTTTTGCACACTTGAATGAAAGTAAGGCATATATTTTTTTAAGTCTGATAAACACAATAAAATCTTACTTTCTTCGAGCAAAATTTTTTTCTGCAAACATTTCACTATGCAAAGCACATAAATAGCAAAGCAAATTTAACAAATAGAAATGATAGACTTACATCATTTATTCCACAATTCAAAGATGTTATATAAAACATTTATAATAATGTAATGTGATACAAAATAATAAAGAAAATACAAACTACAAAGAAAATAAACTAATCTGAACTTACCTTTGAAACTTTTTGCTCAGGAGACAGGAAAGATGAAGGTTACTGTGTGAGACAGCACACTTTCATATCACTAATGGAATCACTGCTCTCTGTTGGCTCAAGGGACTCTTATTTTTTGTAAAACTTTCAGAAGGATCCTATCCAATGACACTTGCTTATGTCTCCTTTTGAGAATTTTGCGGAGTGATGCTATTGCATTATTAAATAGAGTTGCTGATTGCACTTCTACAGATCTGAGAGGTGCTTTTCTATAAAAAGTTGCCATATGTCTGAAAGAGAGAATGAAGAGCAAAAGAAGAAGGAAGAGGGAAGTATCTGTGTGTGTGTGTGTGCATATGTGCATGTAAGAGAGAGAGAGAGAGAGAGAGAGAGAGAGCATATTAGAGATTGAGAATTTGTGTCTGAGACCTGCCTTTGTTCCTGCCTGCAAAGTGAATTCTGTCACTTACTTTGATATTATTGAAGATGAAATTATTTTTCACCCTGTGGATCCGAGGACAATGAGACCATATTTGTGACTGCAAAGTATAAGAGATACTCTAAATTTTAAAGTTTTAAGAATTATGATATTACTTTGTCAAACGAACTACTTTACACATTGGTTTAAATAGGTCTTTTAAAAACCTAATTACTTTCTGGTTTTAGGGGAAATCGATCTTTCTCTGTGTTTGAATAACTTTTATACTTCAGGTTTCACCAGTTTCCAAAAATGGTAATTATGTTCCCATTCTCATAAAATGGTTCATTTGCCAGTTCAGAGGTCTATCCAATTTTGAGGAACTCTTTATTTATTTATTCATTCATTCATTCATTCATTCATTTATTTATTTTTTCTTGTTTTAGAAACTTTGTTTGTTTATTTACTCATTTTTATGGCCGGCTCAGCCCACCCCGAGGGCAGGACTGTCGCAGCATGTGGTGCTGGGGATCGAACCGTGGTCCCTGAAGCCACCCAAGCTTTCCCAAGCAGGCGCTTTAGACCACTGAGCCATCTCGCTGGGCCCCTTGAGGAACTCTTAAATTGCAGGTGAAATAGTTTTAATTCTAAGAAGTGGATGACTTTCATTTATTTGATGCTGTTTCACTTGACAACAGTCGCTATCTCTGTGTCACAGTATCACTGTCAACAGGTAATTTATCAATATAAAATCATAAACTACTTCGATAAATTCTCAGTATGGAAAATAATTGAGCTAGAAATCACCAAGTTTAAAGTTTTCCATTGTTGGACTAAGAACTTTTAAAAATATGCGTAGTAGTATGTAAATATTCTCTTGATTTTCCTTCAGCTAAAGTCATTTCCTACAAGAGGCTTGACAGAAGATTATGGCGGCCTGTGCTATAAGCATATAAAGGAAGCATGGTGCAGTTCATTTTACACAGAGGAGTGCTGCTCCAGCTGTTCCCTTTCCATCTTCAGGTCTCCTCCTAGAACAAGAGACACTACCTCTTGCTAAGAAGAGACCTCCTGACACCAGTTTCTTATTGTTAACTGGTATTAAGTGAGGCAGGGGACAGGAGGCAGGCAAGTTCTCTGCTAAACTAAAATGGGAGAAATGTACAGTAAAGCAACACTGTAGAGGTTAGGGGAATACCTTAGAATGTATAATATGGCACTAATGTACAGAGGAGACTGTTGTACAACATATCTGTGGGGTTTTTTTTTTTTTTTTTTTTCCAATGAAACATATTGAGAGAGTATATGTTGGAAAAACTCTATATTTTTTATTGAAAATTTAATCATTGTTAAAATTTATTTCTCTCAAATGTCTTTCACGAAGGCATTGACACTCCTTCAATTAGAAATCATGAGTATTCCTGTGGCATGTTACTGCACTCTTAGGGTTTTTCGGACCCTCCCTTTTTAGGGTAGGATGGGCTGTGGCTTTGTTCTTTGCTAGGCTAATTCATCTGGAGAAATGGACCAATCATTCTTTGCCTGTTTTGCCTGACACCCATTCCTAGAACTTGGTAGAGACTCAGTAAATGTGTATGAAGGACTGATGCAAGCTCTCTCAGGGACTGATAGGATTTCAAAGATTGCTCTGGAAAAGAAGATCTGCATCTCTATCCATTTGAGAATGAGTGTATAGCTTATTTACCTTTGATTTTTTTATTGACAACTGTTTGTAGAACCTGATAATTGGCTTCATCTTGGGGAATTACCTACATGTTCATAATACGTATCAATTCTTTTTCACCCTTCTATCTCTCTCCCCACCTCCTTCCATCGCTTGATTTTATTTTTCTGCTGTTATGACTAATTAGACACCACTCTGGAGCAACAGAGTAAATAATTCATGTGAGCCTAAAATTATAAATAAATAAGAATATTTCAAAATGAATCATGTAAAGTTATTTTAATTAAGCTTTATATTCAAATTACAGTTAAATAGTTCATTTGACAAGCAGCCACGACAGTCTAGGAGGCATTTCAGGGCACTTCATGGACAACATCGTTAGGAGAACAGAGCGACTCACTCTGTCATGAGTGCTAAGTACTGTGAACAGCCTTTGAGGGCAAATCCCTAAATGACTCTTGGTCCACTTCTATGAAAACATCACTCCTAAAGGTGCCTGCATAGAAAAGCACAACACTAAAATGAAGCTAAAGAGATCTTGCATTCAAATCCAACCTTTTCATTGTTTATAGCACTTTGGTTCACATATCAAAAGGCAAATGTTTCGTTCACAATAAGCTACATGTCTGGCTTGTTATGAATATTATTCATAGAAATCTGATTATTGTATACTTAAAAAAATCAAGAAAAATGAACTTTGTATTTAAATTCTACACTGGTGAATGGAGGGAGTGCCAGTTCCCTGAAGTGTCTTCACTCCTGTGGATTATGAGTTCTTCTGAGAGATTTTCATTGTGACAGTCTTAATCTCTGTGTATGCATAGAGGCCCTCTTCACCCCTAGAGAGAGATAAAGAAAAAAAAGCAACCCATAAACATCACTGAACAGGGCAAAGCAATTATATAAGAGTCCTTGATTTGGTATAAGGATGCTCTTCCTTATCTGTCTAGGAAAAATATTTTCCATTCACATTGAACCTAGCCAAATATAAATCTCTTGTGAAAAGCATTTTTAAAAATGTCATTCTCTGGGCATGGTTACACATGTCTAAGACCACATTACACTTAGGAATGTGAGGTAGGAGAATCTCAGTGAATTTTAGGGCAGACTGGACTCCATAAGTGAATTTAAGGTCATCCTGAACTGCAATGTGAGCCTTGTCAATAAATAAATGCTTTCATTTAAAATTGTTACCAATCTTCCACTTATTTTTCATAGAAATTCATGTATTACATTATAATACTTAACTATAAGTACTCCAGCTACTCAAAAGATAACTTAACCCAACAAGAACTTTATATTTATTGGTATACATTCAGATGAATAAGGCAGATGTAGTATAAAAGCAGTGGCAATAATTATCACTGAAAGTAGTACCATAAAATTACAAACTGAAGTGGAACCTGTATGTACCACATGCTATTGACATAGCACTGGTGAAGGTGGAAAATGATGACCCTGCCACATATTTCTAAGGTGTCCTAAGCTTTTGCAGCTGTATTTTATCAATACCCTTTGCTTCTTGTGAAAGCAAGAAGCTTAAACTGCATTTTTACTTCATTTTGTCAACATTCTGAGCCAAATGTGTGAGAGAACTGGGCCAGCAATACTGGGCCAGCCCTGCAAAGAAAAACAATCATTCTCATAGACATTTATACAAACCAATTAGTTTTACAAAGAAATTTTCCAGTAATGAATATTATATACAGAAGAAACTATAAAAGGGAAATAATCATTTTGCACTCTTCACTTTGTGTCAGGTCTATAAGGCTAGCCATTGAATACTGACAATGTCATTTAATTCTCATATCATCTGAAGAGGAATAGTAATATCTGTATTTCAAACCTGAAAGGGTAGAGACTCAGAACCTGGAAAACTTTAACCAATCACCTGGAGGGCTAGGGATGGCGTCAGGACTCTCATCAGTCAGGGTTCCCTTCTGTCTGCTCTGTGGTCTGTCCACTTATCATGCACCACTATCTACAGACTCAATCATATGCTAAAGATGGCTGTGGCTTTTCATCATGACGCTAATAAGAATCAAGCCAATTTTCTTGAATTCCAGTTACCTTAATCTACATCATATTTATCTTCAATGATCAGCCAATTAATTGATTCACATCATGTCTGGGTGTTTTGAATTATGTCTTTTTATATACTATGTTTCTCACCATAGTCATATAAAGGAAGGAAATTAGTGTCATTTCTCTGATATTATGACAAACTTACCCACAGCAAGCGTGTAATGAAGGTATACTGAGAATACGGCTAGGCCATTCTATCATTCATCCCATGCTCTGCTTCCCCAGAAGGATTTAGGTCATTGCAATTTTGCTGATCATGGTGATGATGTTTATGTCATGGCCTTAGAAACTGAAACTCATTTCCTATGCTACTAAGAACATGGGAATTTTGTATTGTGTTTGATTCCATAGTGTGTATATGATGCACCTTGTTTATTCATTTTCATAATAAAGTGTAAATATTCTAATAAATAAATTATCAAATGTGCTTGAACAAAATTAACCAGACAGAGTGCTATATTTCTTATGTATGCAGATGCATTATGCATATTAAATATTCTACGGCCGGGGAGATAGCTCAATGGCACAAGTGCCTGCCTGGCAAGTGCGAGGTCATGAGTTTGAACCCTGGTCCTGCCAAAAAAAACCCCAAACCAAACCAAACCAAAATAAAACAAAAAACTACATATCTTGGTTCAAACTAAATTAAAAACTCATGAATTCATTTGTGCATAAACAGTCTCAATCTAGTTGCAAGCATAAAATATGTTTTAGTCAAACTTATTTATAGATTCACATTTTAGTTTTAAAACTAACTCTTGAAATCAGTTAAAACTTTAGAGTTTGTATTTATAGTATTTTAATAAATAAGGACCATTCATCTTAATAGTGACATTATTTTTGGAGAAGTATCTGATTTATTCATTTCTCAAATATATTCAAAAGGGAGGGTCATAGGTTTATACACTTCTTAAAATCACCAATGTATTTCCTTCCTTTTTTTTAAGGAATGTCTCTTGAACAGATAAACTTTATTTATACAACAAGAAAATTGAAAAATACATGGATATTCAGTCACCAATGTAAAGTGCTTACTATTCCCTTATGGCAGTAGAATCTTAGAAAATTATATTCCGCTTTTGCTATTGTCTTTCTGAATTTATAGACTGCTACAATATTAAGTGAGCTATTTATGTATCTGTAAGAAAGAACGAAGGTGGGTTGTATCTATGATAGTGAAACCAGATTAATTTCATTGGAATTATTTTTATGAAAGTAAATATTTATCCTAACAGCAAGTGTTATATTTTATGAAAGTAAATTTTTATGAAATTAAATATTTATCATAACAAGAAAGATTGTCTTACAATTCTCGTCCATTTCCAGACATTTTGTATCCACCAAAGGGAGCCTGACACCCTCCTCCACCGTAGCAATTCACCCTGACAGATGGAAATAGAGGAAGGAAACATGAAGCCTATGCAGGAATTGTTAACTGGAAATTCAGAAAGTCAGAAACCGCTCTTAGGAACTTCATTTATCGTAATGTAATGTGCTCATTGAGATTTTAAAAGAAGTATTATAAACAATAATGAAGAAAAAATACATACAAGACACAGTGCCTAAAAGCAAATAAAATATGCACGTGTATAGTTCCTTTGGATAATCATTTGAGTAGAACTTAAGGAGTAGTTTAAATTATAAAGGGAAAATGTACATGAAAAGCAGAATAAGATTTGCTAGAAACTGGAATGGGTTGTGTTAGTGTTCTTTCTTGCCTATATGTAATAGCTTTGTAATTCTCTGAAAGCTTATATATTATTTTAACGCTAAAATCTATTTTGTCTTACAACTGCAACATGTAGCAAAATAATCACTTATTTCTTTCCATTGCTTAATTAAATAAATGGCTTAAAAACAAGTCTTCCCAGAAATTGGATAATTGGATTTAAATATCAATTTAACAACTCCATTCATTAAAGGTGTCTATATCAAGAAATACTATTACAAATACTCATGTTTGCTTAAAAAAAAAAAAAAATATATATATATATATATATATATATATATGACAGAAACAGGGTGTCTCAGGGAACTAAGCGACTGCTTAGGCAAGGGCAGGGTACAGGGCTCCATCCCTTGTAACACATGCTGGGTGGGTCCCACCGGCTCACTGAGTGGGCCACTGAGACTGGGTGTGGTGATGCACACCTGCAATTCTAGTGCAAGGGAGGCCGAAAACAAAAGTGGATCACAATGAGTCTGAGCTGTGTAGTGACACCCTGTTCCAAATATATAAAAAAAGAAGAAAAAATATATAATATAGGATGAAGGGAAGTCTTAGAGCATAGTTTTATAGATGATGAACAGTTTGTCCAGCTTTGAATTTCATGCTGGTCAAAGTTAATAGCTAAAGTCAATTACTTACCTGAGTATCACCATACAGAAAGGGCAAAAGAAGAGAAAAGAGTAAAATTGCTTTAATATTTTCCTTCCTTTCATGCTGTTTTAATAAGCAAACAACAAAGTGCCCTCCAAATATATTTACTGTGTTTTGTTTGAAAGATTTGCATTGATTCTGAAATAATGTTTGGACATTTTCTCAGTTAAAATACATACTGTCCCAGTTCCCAGGGGTTCATGTTTGCAACTGGCCACAGAGTTCTTCTCTATGTCTCTCATACTGAAGATAGCCCCTTAAAACATTGTCCACTCCTCTCTCTTTTTTAAAAGACTTATTTACTTATTTATTTATTTATTTATTTGGTACAGGGGCTCAATGTTATCCGCTCTTAAAAGAATTGTTTCTGTACTTTGTTTCATTATTCTTTAAATTGAAAAATCAAATTGCTATTTTGAAATTATTGGTAAAATCCCAACAACTCTGGAATTCAACCAAAATACTAAGTGTCTATTAACTTTGAAGTGATGCCCAGATATCATTATGCCATAGAATGCAAAGTAATAAAAGTATGCCCCCTTTGTTTTAATAGTTTAGAAATTCCTGACATGGTTGCAAACCACTCAGTGGGATGAGGTCATAGCAAGCTTCTTTTATATCAAACATTCATGCAACATTCGGTAATTCCAAAATCAAAAACCCAAATCCTGAGTGCCACAAGGAGAAACAAGCTTGACCACTACACCATCATCAAGTTCTCTTGATGATAGTGTCAGCCATGAAAAAGATCAAGGACAACAACACACTCCTGTTCATTGTGGGTGTCAACGCCAATAAGCACCAAATCAGGCAAGCTGTAAGGAAGCTCTATGACATCAAAGTCGCCAAAGTCATTCATTACCCTAATCAGGCCTGATGGAAAGAAGAAGGCCTATGTTTGACTGGCTCCTGATTATGACGTATTGGATGTTAACAAAATCGGAATCATCTAAACAGAGTCCAACTGGCTAATTGTAAACATATACTTTTTTTGTAAAAATAAAAAGAACCAGGCTTTTGAACAGTATTAGTTGTATGTAGCAGACTATACAAGTTTAGAGAAATACTTAAATAAAAACAATAAAAATTATAACTCTCTACCTGAGTATCTATGTATCTATGTATCTATCTACATCTATCTATCTATCTATCTATCTATCTATCTATCTATCTATCTATCTATCTATCATCTATCTGTCAATAGACTCATACATACGAGTTATTTATAATTACCATGTTGGCTTACACCCTCTCTTACCCCAAGTGCATCTATTTACCTGTGAACTCTCAGATGATGCAGATTAGCTAGCTTTTACCTGAAATATCTGAGAGCAGAAGTTTTCAGATGTTAGAGTCGAGGGTTTGGAATGCTTGTGTGAACTTTACAAGTAGAGTGTGACTACTTCAAAAATTCAAAGTCATAATTTCCCAAAATCAAAACCTTTTGAGTCTTAGTTTGCTGCATTACAGAGCATTTTGGATTTTAGATTCTTAGGTCAGGTATACTCAGCCTGTGTTAGTACAGAGTCAGTGTTTATAAGCATTCTTCATATTTTGAAATAAGTTTGACTCTCAGCCCTACTGTTTATTGTGTTAACTTGGTAAAATTATTCAGCTTTGCTAAATTCTGATGTTTTTATCAACAAATCTAAGATAAAAAATAGTTCTATAGCAGATTTAAATAAGGAATGTAATAAATGCAATGCACACAATCTAGAGTTTTACATGCTTATAGAATGAGCACTCTAAAATCTGAGGATCCTTGTTTAAAAATTGTGGCCAATTGGACTAGATATTGAGACCCTATCTGAAACAATAAGCAAATAATTCAGTGCAGCTTAGAACATGTGTTAACTAAATCATGGTGCCTCTTGGGTCAGAAAAACCAAAATTTAGGGCTATTAGCTGAATATGTGTGAGAAGGAAAATAATTGTATGCTGCTTCCAGGACTTAGGGGGAAAGAGAGGTTTTACGGCACAAAAAGTACTGAGAAAGCAGCCTTAGGGCTGGGGACTGCGCAAAGGACAGAACAGCTTTAGAGGACAACCTTGAAATTTATGTTTCGACATTAGAATATAAAAAGGGAAATAATAAAAAGTTCAAAGATGAAAGAAATTGTTATGTTTATGTCTAGTTGTCCCCCCAAAGCCTCATGCAGTCATTGGGTGGGGACTTCTATAGATTGAGACTTGACTCATGAGTTACTGGGACTATGTGTTTTAGTACTGATCTAGAGTTTGAGACTTGATCCTGGATCCCTGGGATTATGTGTTTTAAGTACTTCTGGGATTATGGGTGTAGCCTAAGGCAGATAAGGCTGAGGTGGAGAGCTTGAATGTAATATAAAGAGAGACAGAGAGACTAAAGCTGTTGCTCTCTGCTCCCCTGGTTAGTCAGTTGCCTCTGTCACGATTGTTGCTGTTCCACTGCCATGAACTGGATGCTCTCTGCTCTGTTCCACTCAGCCTTGGGCCAGCCGAATATGGACTGAAACCTCCAGTAACCATGAACTAAATAAACCTTTCCTTCCTTCATTTAGAGTGTTGGGTATTTGTTCCAGAAATGAGTAAAAAATAACTAAGACAGAAATGTTTCTAAAATCCAGAGTATTTTTCTATTGTGATCTTTAGACATCTGCAATGACCCTGGGGTGAAGATCTGAAATAAGAATTACATGTTACAATAAGCATTACCTCAACTGATTGAAAACTATTTTTTAAAAATTTATACTCTCTTCTTTGTCCACTGCATTGTGCTGGAAACTACCTCATGATATTTACATTTAATAAGACAAATATCCATAAATATTTCAGCTACTAATCTCAAAAACCTGGAAAAAGTTAAAGAAGTTGTTCCTCTGAACTTTTTCCAATATCACATTTAATTTTTTCAAAGGGATGCTTTGTGTTATCTCTTTTTATTTTTTCTTACGTTTCTTACTAGCAGGCCTTTCAATTTTAAGTGAAAAGTTCAAGTAAACCTGTTAATATGGCCAGCAGGGAAAAGCACAGATTATTCTCAAATGTTCAACTCACCATACTGTCCCCGCCTGCAGAGCAGAGGAGACAGTCACTGCTTTGTCAAGGTCTTTGGTGAAGATTCCTGCGGCTAAGCCATAGGTCGTATTGTTTGCTCTCTTGATCACGTCATCTAAAGACTTAAACTTCATGATTTGTTGCACTGGTCCAAAGATCTGCACACAAAGGATGAATGAAATCAAATACTAAATTAAGATCCAATATTTTGAAGATTGCATAGGTTTTTTTTTTCTATCTACACAGTACTCTCTGAATAGGGCAAAATTTCGTTACCCATCTCAGGCCTGTGTGTACAAATCTAAACAAAGGCTTCAGAAATTGTAGATGAATATAGATAATGTTCATGGGCTAAATTCTCTTTGAACAAAGCAGGGTACAGATAAATAAAACAATATTTACTTTCTAAATGTTGGAATTAAGCTTCAAAATTTATCATTGAGCATCAAATCACTAATTTGAGATTAACTTTAGAAACATTTTACCTTTTCTCCCTTGTTTTCTTTATGTTCCCAAAAGATGAGTAGACTACGTGTAACAGTAAGTTCAAAAATGAATACTTAATCTATTGGATAAATGCATAGACAGTTGTTTATTGTATCATTCACATTTTAACAGGTATAATCATGAGTTGAAATATCAGTAATATTACTGTACTTAGATCTTTTCATAGTTGTCTAAGTTAGCTAAAATAATATAGATTTTTATTCAGATTACATTGTGTAGCCCACGTCTATTCTGCAACTCCATATTGTCATGGTTAGTATCTAATTCTCCCCCCAAAGCCTCATGTAAATCATGGGGCTGTCAAGTAGGCTGCTCGAGGGGTGGGGCCAAATGACCAGAGCAGGGCTTGAGGGGATTGGCCAAGAGAGGCGCAAACCATTAAACTGACAGAACACTCTGTCCAAGGGTGCCATCCCCCCAGGAGGCAGTTTTCTCCAAGGTATGGAGCAAATCATCCTGGACACTGCAGGACCCCAGCCTCTCCTCCAGACCTTATCAAGTAGGGGCAGCATCTTGAAATCGCCAGTACCTGTGAGCTAAATAAACCTTTCCTCCCCTTAGTTTGTGTGTCCGGTATTTGTCTCAGCAACCAAGACACATATGCTAAACAGATTGGCTGATGTCTCTAAGAACAGAAATGCTGCCCCTCACCCTCTTCCTCACACTAACCAATGCCTGACACCACTGGCCATGGCTATACTTGCAGGAGAGGATCTGAAAATCTCAATCCATTTCTCCCAGACTCACCTACTCAACAGCTTTACTAGACTACTCAGCAAGCCCAGCTCTACTCATCATGGGGTTCAGTTATTGCAGACATTGCAATAACTGTGCTCATCTTTTAGATAATTTTACTTCACCAAGGTACATGTCTCAAGACTGCACTTTGAAGCAATAAACTAAATATTCTAAAGAGGAACATACTATATGTTTTTTCCAGATAGCAATTTTTTTCTTAGACTTTTTTTTCTGTTATTAATCAAGATGTGCAAGAATTCCAGCTCTAATAAGACAAGATTTTATCAGTAAATTCAAAAAATATAGCTCAGTTAAGGACTGAATTGATAGGGAAAAACTAAGTACATTTGATCACCCATAGGCACTGGCTTTTGTTTCTGTTTTTCTATTATTTCATCTCTGTTCAAGTCTGACTAAATGCCTTTCTTCTTGTTTTGAAGCTATTTTGAAGGAAAAGTAAATAACCTGAATTCCCCTGTCATAGCATAGGCATGGAGGACAAAGGGCTGAAAGGATTTTTTTTTTTAAGAATTTTTATTTATTTATTATTATTTTTTTCTTGTTTCAGAACCTTTGTTTGTTTATTCACTCATTTTTATGGCCGGCTCGGCCCGCCCTGAGGGCAGGGCTGGCGCAGCATGTGGTGCTGGGGATGGAACCGCAGTCCCTGAAGCCGCCCAAGCAGGCGCTTTAGACCGCTGAGCCATCCCGCCAGGCCCCAGGGCTGAAAGGATTATGATCAGTACCGTTGAGCTGTCAGTATTTTCTGACATTGCAGGGCATAACACAATACATTCATTATCAAAGGTGGTGCAGCCATCTCTGCTTTAGTAAAACCTTCAGTGTGCATTATAGCGCTGATTATTTACTATTCCTAAATGCAAACTACTCCTTCCTAGTTACATGTCATATCTCTGGATAATAGTTTTCTTGATGATTCATTGCTGCTCATGAAATATTTTACTATAGTAGGTAATAAATTACATGTATACATATAAGTATATATATATATATATACATATATATATACACATTAACTAATACGTTATATGAAATTGTATAGATACTCATCTGTTAAATATTCCTCAACCATTATGCCTACTTGTCTCCAAATACTTTCTGGTATATTATAGTAAAAATTACTATACATATGTATGTATATATATATATTTTTTTCTCAATGAAGCCTATTGCCACTGTGTTGTATTAGAAAACATATATGTACAGTTTTCTCAATAAAGTCTATTGTCTCTATGAGTACACATCAACCTGTGATACAAATTATATATGTACATATTCATATATATTAACTGCATGCCTTTTATTTTTGATTTGTTGAAACTATGGCTCCTCACTACTGAAGAATATAGAGCCATAGGCCTGTGACAGGAATGACATGATGTAGATGAATGTTATTTTCACATATACAATGTCTCTAATGTAGAAAAGCCACAGTGCAAGTGTGGTGCCCATAGGTAGGATGTAGCATTTATTTATTTGGTAATGGGAGTGTTCTAGTCAGGGTTTTACTAGAGGAACAGATATAACACAAGATGTGCCGGTCCTAGAGTCAGATGGGGAAGTGTGCTGAGAGCGACTTCACAATGCCAAGGGAAGGATTCAAGCTCAAGGCTTTTATACTCATAGCAGTGTTCCATCCCTAATGGTCTCTACTAGTCTTAACCAGTTTCTACTGGTTCCTAACAGTCTCTAAAGGTCAGCCATTGTGTCAGCAACAGAGAAGGCAGAAGAATCTGCTATGGAAAGCTGGAGGGTCCAATCTTAGAGGCTGTTGAATCTGTGCAGGAAGCCAGGAGATAAAGTCCAAACTGAGTTATTCTGAGGCAGGGTCCTAATGACTCACAGTGTGAAATAGCCAGGCAGTGCAGCCAGATTGAGAAAATGTATCGATCACCAGGCATGCAGGTAGTCTGACACAATGTATCAATCACTACAGAAAGCATATGTGATGTGTGGTTACTGTAGTGGTCATCTGTACAGTAGATCCTTGGAGCTTATTCCTGCTGTATGAATGGGACTTTGTGTCCTTTGACCAATGTCTCTCATATCCTCATCCTCACTGTCCCACAGAGCTCCTGAGGACCCCTTTTGACTCTCCATCTCAATGACTCTAAGATTCTGCCCACAGTTGGAAATCATCCAGAATTTGTCTTTCTGTGGCTATCTCCAACTTCATTTATGTTGTCAACAATGCCAGGACACTTTGCCATGATGTACAGCTGTGAAAAAACCGCTGAAGATCACTGAGCAGCCTGGCCTGTGTTTGGCTAGAAGTTCTTGGCAGGACCAGTGGATTCCTTAAGATTTCAGTCTTAGACCTTTATCAGTGGGTACAATCCCCGGATAAAGAGACCCAAGAGCTGGTAAGTTTAGGTGGACGGATTGTGCCCACCTGTACAGAGGATACAGGCCAGCAAAGGCATGAGAGCAAGTGAAGCCCTTTACCTCCTCCTTGGCAATGCGCATGTCGTCTGTCACATTGGAGAAAACAGTAGGCTGGATGAAGTAGCCTTTGTTCCCCCAGGGGCCTCCGCCACATTCCAGTTTGGCTCCTTGTTTTTTCCCACTCTCAATAAGCTCCAGGATTTTATTATACTGCTCTTTGTCAATCTGTTTCAAAAAAAATTCATATGTGAAGGAAACACCAATTAGTAACTTACAAAGTTAATGCATTGTGCCTATTCCAATATGTTAACTAGACTATGAACTAAAAATCATGATGTTTTGGCTCTCACTTTATAGTATGCTTGACCAGTCATAAAGCCTCACTGTGTTTGTGACCTGAGTACCTGGTGACAACCAAACCCTAGATATGCTGCAGGAATCACCCCAAATGATTCATTTATGTGAAACTCATGGAACCATTGTCTTCTAAAAATACAGACTTTATATCTCAGAGCTTGGCTTTTAACAATGTGCTCCTAGAGCTAGCAGCTCTGGCATCACCTGCTAGCATATGGGTTTCTAGGGCCATTCCCCATAGTTTCTGAATGATTGTGTGATTTTAATGAACTAGAAATATCTCTAGGCATGATCAAAGGTTGCCTTTGGCACAGGGTGAACAAAATTGACCCTATTTGGGTATTACTGCTCTAGGCCAGGACACCAAAAGAACAGAGGAGCCTAAAAACCAAAAATCCAAGATAATGAATAAAGAGCCATGCAAGGAAGAGGGAAAAATAGTATTTCATGAAATAGCCAGAAATACTGCTACTGATTGTGTTTTTAGGTAAATAGGAAAAATGGGGGTTCAGAGGAACAGTTGGGAAAACCAAGGCTTCAAGGGAATGATTGGGATTTCTAGAAATCAGGATCACTGAGGCCACCTGTGCTACCACTAGAAAATGAGGGCATCTGAGAAGTGTGTAGAGAATGAACGGCCGTTCTAGAGCAGTCTCTATCTGTGAAGTGGCAGCTGAGAGGAGGAACTCATTTTCAGGGACAAATGATAGAAATGTTTAGGAAAATCCAAGCAGGTGAAGACTTGGCCAGTATAAAATGATGTCATTGAGGGAAGCAAGAAAGTGATACATTTTGCTAACGTTCTCTCACTTTCAATACTTTATGTGGTTCTTAAACTGTTTCTAGGTGTGAATAATCAGCAACATGAACACAGAATGATTTCCTTTACCATTGATAAGAAGACTTTTAAAGCACCAAGCAAGTGCAGTATAGCTACGTAAGAAGTTGCAAAAATAGGAAGTGATTTAGTTTAGTGAAGAAAAGGGTACTTAATTCATGTCCCCTAAAAGTGATATTCTCCCCATTGTATGCTCACCTGAGGGCCCTGACTTATGCCTGGGCTCAGAGGATTTCCAAGAACATATTTCTTAGCCTTCTCAACACTTCTCCGAACAAATTCATCATAAATTGATTCTTCCACAAAAAGCCTAGAAGCAGCTATACAGCATTGGCCCTGGTGGAAGAATAGGCCCGAGTGTGCAAATTCTACAGCAGCGTCCACTACAAGAGATCACATAAAAAGAAAGTGTTATCTAACAAGTACTACATTTAGACATAGTTTTCAGTGACAATATGGGGATATAGAAAATGCTGAGGTTGTACGTTACTCATGTATTAAAATACATATGATAAATCTTGTGATCCTTTATTTACTATGAAAATAATGACAATAAATAGTATGATCTGGGAAGATGATATTCATTATCATTACATAATGTAGATATAGCCAAGAATGTTGATTTCAACCCACAATAAAATACGATTGCAAATATTTTGTTTTAATATCTGTTTAAGAATAGATGCTTATAAGTAATTCTTTTCAATATTAGGTTGAAACTAAGTAAAAAAAGAAAATCTAAAGAGTCCATTGCTTTAATTTAGAAGCATTCTTAAACATCTTGTTCAATAAAATATATTGGTCTTGCTGAAAAATAACTGTAAGATTATTAATAACAACAAAAAATTCCCATCAAAATCCACTCATAGAATCACTTACCTTAAAATCTTATGCTGGAAAAATATTTTCCAAATTTGAAGAAAAGTGTGCCATGTTTTTTTTTTTTTTTTTTTTTTTTTTTCATATAATGCCTATGAGTCCTTGTCTATCTACATAGAACCTGATAGCTAGATTCTTTCACTGGATCTTTAACAAGAAGAACCAAGTTTTTCTTTGCAATTCAATTTTCTAAATGCAGAAGATTCAAACCTAGCATCCAGGTCCAGAGTGTAAGATAGACCACCCTGTGCTCACTGGAAGCTCATTTGACCCAGCAACAAAGTCAGACATATCAGTGGTACTTCATCAATCAGACAGTCCTAGTGTGAAAGACTGCCACAGAACTCTCTGCAGAGAGACTGGAGACAGGACCTATCCAGCTGATCCAGGAGCAGAACATCTTGCCAGAGTGGCACAGCAGGTTCACCTCTAAGGGCTGCAGCAGGAAGAATTGGAGCTCAGCAGTGAGACACAAGGCACACACACCTGGACAAGTTTCAACTTGGTCGATCCAGATCTAGTGCTAAGATAAGAACTCTACCAAAGCTCTACCCCAAAGGTCAGAAGGCAGGGCTATACAAAATGACAAAGAGAAAGAGCAAAGTGTGCTCTTAGGGCACAAGCCCACACAGAACACATACGAGACACAATAGCATAGAAGAAATTCTAAATCACACACTTGAAATCTCTGAAATAGAATCTGAAGTAAAGAAACAACTGCATAAAGGTATAGAGGAAATCAGATCAGAAATAATTTCTGAAGTAAAAAAGAAACAATACCTATAAGAAAAGTACGAAGTGCTTCTAAAGAAGGCCCTGATAAAAATAGAGGCAAATAGAAAAATGATGGAACCTTTGAATGAGCAATCTAGGAAAGTAATAGAATGCACAAAGTAAATTCAAAGTGATATAGAGGAAATTAAAACCTCAATCACCAGGTGGCAAAACCGTTTCAATGAAAGTGAAAATAGACTTTTAGACCTTAAAGACATCATTGCAGCTATTGAAGAACTAAGGAAAGATCTCTTAAAAACAACTAGTATGCAAGAAAAAATAATTAAACATCTGCATGGTTATGCAAAGATGAGCAATGTAAGACTGATAGGCATCCATTAGAAAGGAGTCTGTACAAATGATATAAAAAAGAACATGGGCAGAAGTAATAGCAGAAAACTTCCTAAATATGGGGAAACAATTTGACATTCAGGTAATCAAAGCATATAGAACTCCAAATAGCATCAACCCAATTAAAACCATATTCAGACATATAATCCAGAAATTCAGCGCAGGAATAGTACACTAAAAGCTGCTAGAGAAGAGAAACAGACCATATTTAAAGGAAAACCCACTAGAATTATGGCAGATTTCTCTTTACAAACAAGTCAAGAAGAGCATGGAGCAAAGTACTTCAAGTTTTGCAAGAAAACAAATTCCAACCCAAACTGCTATACTCTGCAAAACTCTCAAGTTCATTGGAGAAGTGAAAGACTTCTAGGGTAAAGAACAACTAAATAATTTCATGATGACAAAGTCAAGCTTGCACAGTTTACCTAAAGATATTCTAGAGAGGGATCAAAATGATCACAACTCCATGAAGGAGAATGGAAAGAACCCACCAAATAGGGCAAACAATTAAACACAGGAGAAAAAAAGAGGTATACATAAGCAGTCTTTCAACTATTCTTTTGTATACAGCAGCAGAATATGTCCGTCAGCATATTCTACAAATAGACTTCTCCTGAACCCTATGGGTCATGATTTTGTCTGGTTTTACAGGGTGGCTATCAAGGAAATAGCAGTAGCTCAGTCTTACAAGTGACACCTGGCCACCAGTGAGCATCATGGACACCATCCATGTCCATGACATAGTAGGACTTTGTGTGATATCCTATCCTCAAACTGTTAGAAGTTCTGATCATATATTTGCCGTTCCAGTATTTATGTTATATTTTATTCTTAATTATTCTTTATTACCATACAAACCTTTTCTTAGTTGATATCTTTGTATATATAAACCTATTCAAATACTACAAAAGTACTCTGAATTGATTACAGTTTTATTCATGTGATACACAACAATCTGGCCTCTAAGTTGGACTCATGATTTGAATTTTGAATACTGTTTTGAAATATTTTTTTTTTTTTTTTGTATTTTTGAGACAGGGTCTCGCTATGTAGTTCAGGCTAGCCTTGAGCTCACTTTTGTGGCCCAAGCTGGTCTCGAACTCGCACCGATCCTCCTGCCTCAGCCTCCCGAGTGCTGGGATTACAGGCGTGAGCTACCACGCCCGGCTTATGTTTTGAAATATTTAATTTAATTTTAATCAGTTAATATGTAATTAATTTTCTGAATATTATTTAATTATACTTTTTGTTTTATGATTCATACTGTATCTCTGACTTACAATCTACTTATACGACATGGTATGATATCTTCTCCTAGTATTAGAAACTTCAAAAAGAAAAAAAATATTTATGTGTATACACAAGAGAGTTAACATAGATATACAGCTACTATTCTTAGTTCATTGTGAATGAAAGTTTATACTAATTAAAAAAATGTGGAGCATTCGATTCATCATTAAAGGAGTTGGGTATGAATTTGTGACCTGTCGGGGTGGTGAGATGGCTCAGTAGTCTAAAGCATCTCCTTAAGAAAGCTTAGGCAACCACAAGGACCGTGGTTCAATCTCCAGCACCACATGCTGCCCCTCCTCCAGAGCAGGCTGAGCTGGTCATAACATAAAAAAATAAAAAAATAATAAAAAATGAATTTGTGACCTGTGCATAAAATTTGAGTTTTACCAGAAGCAGCAGATTAACAAGCTTGAAATATTTAAAATACTGTCATTTTTGTAAAATGTTTAAAAAGGTAATGCAATGTAAAAACTTCAGTCAAGTTCATAAAGCAATGAAAGCCAGCACATAAACCATTTGTTAATACCAATAACATAAAAGTTAAAGGCAGAATTAGAAAACTGATAACCTACTTGTGGTAACAAACTCTGGTTTAGGATTAATTAGGGGATTCCACTTAGTAATATAATCAGAATGAGAATATTATATAATGAGGTCATATCATAATTGTGTACTTTATATAAACTCAATTATTCTTGATTGGGGAAAAAAGAAACAGTTTTTAACCTGACTTATTCTCTTCTATTCCAATTAATGAGAGTATGACCCTGAGTAAATGGGGATGCCAAGTGCCAAAGTGCTGTCTCCTCAGTTTGTCTTGGTTTAACATACATGAGGTATCATTATGCTTAAAAAATAATGTATGTCCTGGAGGACTGATAAATGCAAAGTATTTACATTATTCACGGTTCATCTGAAGAAAATGCAATCTCCAAGGCAAGAAGAAATAGTGTCTATGATTAACTTTTGTGTGTGTTCTAATTTTAGGACAGTTGAAAAATATTTTGTGAGTCTCATATGACTCAGGTGAGTTCCTTTCATATTGAAGCAAACACATGTACGCTTAATAAGATTCAGAAAAGATGCACTGCGGGCTCAGCAGAGGCTCCTATACTCACAGTCGGCATCCGCAAACACGATGCAGGGGCTCTTCCCCCCTAACTCCAGGGTGACCCTCTTCAGGTTGCTCTTCCCAGCAGCTGCTTTGATTATTTTGCCAACCTGCAATACAGCGTTGCCAAGGAGGAGACTTACTATGGGTTCATGAGGCCAGGTCGAACGTTCTACATTTGCTTGATGTTTGTGGTCTTGTTAGATTTTATTTTAAAGAAACAATGATACATTTTTTCCATAACGGGTACCTTGAGACTTTAAAGGGTCCTCCACAAAAGTCTGCAGACACAAGGATGAGCCAGAAAAATGTTCATGCGTAACACAGTGGAGACTTAGAACATGATAGTGGCCTTGATATATGTGACCAGGCAAGATGTCCTTTCATTTTCGTCAGAACTTTGCCTTGAGAGTGATATGATGCACTGTAATGCACCCTAAAGTTGCTCACCTGCCTCTCCCAGTATTCACAGAGCTCTATGCAGCCAATGGTGTATTCTCCACACTTTGAGCCCCATGCTTCCTCTTCTCATGTATTCATCCCAAATGGGATCCCATCTAGGTCACGCATTTAGTGAGCTTCAGCTCAGACTTTGGGTCTTCCTAGAAACGAATTCATGACCTTGTGCTTGCCATGCAGGCACTGTGCCACTGAGCTACGTTCCTGCCCCTAGAGTCCTTTCTTGATGACTCTGGGTAGACATAAACTTCTTTTGTTGGTTTCCCAGTGAACTACATGAAGTTGCTTTCAGAGTTTGCTTCCGATTGTGTTAGTTGTACATGTATACATTTGTATAAATTTGCTAAAGAGGTTGTCCATGCCTTGGTGGCCAGGGTAAAGCCAGGGTAAAGTCCTACCAGTACATCTCTGTACTCGGTAGTTAATCATGGTGGTCTCGTTGAACTACTCTCTTAATGATTCTCTCTCTCTCTCTCTCTCTTTCTCTCTCCCCCTCCCTCTCTCTCTCCCTCCATCTCTCCATTTCTGTCTCTCCCTCTGTCTCTCTGTTTCTCTGTCTGTCTGTCTGTCTGTCTCTGTCTCTGTCTCTCTCCTTTTCCCTCCTTCTCTCCCTCCCTTTTTTCATTCCTTATACCTCATGCTTTGCTTCACCACACATGCCTTTGGAGAGTGATGTTAGAAGAAAGAAATCAGATTGGTGCCGTGGTGCTGTACCGTGTTACTTCAGGTAGCTGCAGGTTGTTCTTCTGGTTTGTTCTTGAATGCCACTTGCCTATTCTAAGACAAAAGCAATGGTTTTCTCTTCTTTCTGGATCATGCCCCATCCAGATTATTTGCTATGGGTGTTTTGCTTCCTAAAGAATAAAACCTGACTTACTTCGTTTTACTGACACCTTGATTCGCTCAATGATCTTTGTATTTTTCTTTTATATAATATTATTTTGACTCTTTTGTTACTTGGATTTCATTTCCAAATCTTTGTGTCAGATTTTAATAAAATGTTCTTATTTATTTTTGTAGTACCAGGGATTGAACTCAGGATGCTATACTTGTTGGGCAAGCACTTATTCTACTGAATTATCTCTCTGACCCACTGAAAGTTCTTATTTATAAAAAATGAGAAGTTAAAGTATGTGTTGATATCTTATGTTAGTGAACTGGTGTTATGCCTTATGGAACTGAGTATTAACCTGCTAAGATAGTTTAAGAGGACTCAAAAACAAGTAATAAAGTTAAACTAAAAGAAGAATAAAATTGAACCTCTAAAAGATTAATACAGTCAAGCTAAAATAAACCTGTACTAGGTAATTGTCTGAAATTTCTCTTATAGTTTATTTTTCTTTCATAACATGTTTCATATGACCATTTTTTAACTTGAATTTTTAAATTTTTTCTTTTCTTTTTAAATTTATATATTTAGCATAAAGTATCATTACACAGCTCAGACTCTTAGCGATACTCTTGTTTTCAGCCTCCCCCGGGCTGGGATTACAAAACTGGTCTTGGTGCCCAGCTCAGTAAGCCTTGGGGTTGGGGTTGGCATTGTAGCATGCGGGAAAGCGGATCCCTGTGTTTGTCAAAGCTGATGCTTACTCTGCTGAGCTATCTTGCTGACCTGGAACCTGCATTTTCATTTAAAGTGATTTTTTTTTTTTTTTTTTTTTTTTTTTTTTTTTTTTTTTTTTTTTTGTCTTTTTGAAACAAGGTCTCACTATGCAGTTGAGGCTGGCCTTGAGCTCACTTTTGTAGCCCAGGCTGGTCTCGAACTCGCAGCGATCCTCCTGCGTCAGCCTCCCGAGTGCTGGGATTACAGGCGTGTGCCACCACGCCCGGCACATTTAAAGTGATTAAGAAGATTTTGCTTGACTCTTAAAGTATAGTTGTAAGTTTAACGAGAATATTTAACATTTCTGAGAAACACAACCAGAGGGGGTAACATGACAATGTGAATACTAAAGTTCCTATCTTCTGAGTTCAAGGACTCTTTTCTGTGTGTAAGGGTCCTGGAAATACTTAGGAGCTTAGGGCTGAGCCAAGTCTATCAGGCAGTGATGCTGGTGGCAGGGTTGGGGGCAGCAGACAGGCTGGAGATGGGAATAACCCGGAAATGCACCTGTGTCTCCACCTGGAAAAGCTCACCACTCTAGGCTGGAGAGTGTGTGCCTTCCTTCAGGTGCCTTCCCTGCTATGCTTTCCATCATTTTAACAGTTAGGGCCATGTCTAGTACATTCTCAGCTGTGTACAGAAAACCCTGAAGGCTGCTTGGCCTTCATATATCTCAGCTAGGGATTGGAGGAATGTAACATTTCCTACCCTTTACCTCTGGGAAACAAGAAAACAAATGTGCATCTCGCTTTAGAAAATACAATACAATTTAACTTTCCACTGCAATTTTTTTTTTTTTTGTCTTCTTGAGACAGGGTCTCACTATGCAGTGCAGGCTAGCCTTGGGCTCACTTTGGTAGCCCGGGCTGGTCTCGAACTCGCGCTGATCCTCCTGCCTCAGCCTCCCGAGTGCTGGGCTTACAGGCGTGCACCATCCACTGCAATTTTTTATGGAAATAAATTTGAAAACTATATTAGAGTGGCTTACTGGAATTATAAAACAATGAAAATACCTTCATTTTACCTTAGTCTCATGGATGTCCAACACTTTGCTGGTGTTATGGTTTATGTCTAGTTGTCCCCCCAAAGCCTCATGCAGTCATGGGGCAGGGACTTCTATAGATTGAGACTTGACTCATGAGTCACTGGGATTATGTGTTTTAATGCTGATGGGATTATGGTCTGAGTACTGCTGGGATTATGGGTATAGCCTAAGGCGGATAGGCTGAGGCGGAGAGCCTGAATGTAATATAAAGAGAGACAGAGAGGCAGACTAGCGCTGTTGCTGTCTGCTCCCCTGTTTGTTTTTTTGCCTCTGTCACCATTGTTGCTGTTCTGCCTGCTGCTCTCTGCCATGTGCCACTTAGCCTTGGAGCTGGCTGAATATGGACTGAAACCTCTGAGAACTGTGAGCTAAATAAACCTTTCCTTCCTTCACTTTGAGTGTCGGGTATTTGTCCCAGCAAAAAGTACAAGGTAACTAAGACAGCTGGCCTGAGCCCTACTGAGGAAAGATAAATTGTCTTGGGACATATGTAAAGTATACAGAGTTACTGGGCATGAGTAACAAAATCGTTTTTGTTTACATTTTCTGTTATGACATAAAAGAGCCATTGATTTGTTCACTGCAGGCTGGACAGCCTTATAAAATGTTCTTTTCATTTCTCAATCTTCAGGCCTTAACATGTAAGCACACCTCCAATTCCAGAGAAAGGCCTAATAGCCATCTGGAAATCAGTATTGTTTCTTATGAACCCCTTTATAGCACTTTAAATATATTTCACCACCTAGTCCAACTAGTCTCATTTGCACTTACATCAGCAGCTTTATAAGATGAACTCGCACTTGACTTTATCTTTTAGGCTGTACACCAGTGAGAGGCGTACATTACTTTTCTTGTGTTGAATAAACATCTGACATAGTCATAACCTATGAGAAGAGCTCAAGAACTTTTTTCAGCTTGTCATAGTATGATTTCTTCCATCTCCTTTGCATATAGAAAAAACATTCAATCTCCTGATATCTATCTTTCACATTCCTTCTCTTTGACATGCTCATGGAAAGAATACTACTATTTTAAATTTTTTTGGACAACCAGGCTAAAGTCAGCATGCAAACGCTGAGTGAGACCATTGGTAACATCAAGAGAAATTAAGCTTCCAGCTCAATTGCAGAAGGCATGGGGGAAAATAAGGAGCTTAGTGTGAGGTGCTACTCCTTAATTTTCATAATGTATGGGAGTACAGCTGTATTCACACAAATTTCATGATCTAATTTATATTTTCTATTATAAACTGTACAAATCATATGACACAGTAGCTCTATTTCTCATAAGAAAAGGTAAAGAATACACTCAGAACAGCTCTGTCCTTTGAGGTTTGCAATCAATATCTCATTCCATTTCAACCACAATGACTTGTGTTATGTAAACAAATTGGAAGTTAGAACAAGGGACAAATCATTAAAGGGAATTTTAGTTTTAAGACAGTGCTGGCTTGAAAATTGTTACATAAATATTCTCGGAGTAACTAGAGGTGTGTCCATTATTAATGGCCTGCCTGAGTGAGTAGCATTACCTCTGTGGATCCTGTGAAGGCCACCTTGTCAATATCCATGTGGGAAGAGATGGCTGCCCCTGCGGTGGGCCCATAGCCAGGGACAATATTCACCACTCCAGGAGGAAAGCCTGCCTGGAAGGATAAAAAGCAAAACGTTTGTAACAGAACTTGGAATAATGGAAGAAATGGGGTGGAGGATGGAGGTGATTTCTTCAGGCTAACCTTGTGAGCTCTGCCACGAGCTGTACAGTGAAGCAGCTTTATTCTTTATTATTAATTCATTTCTCACCCCACATAAAATAACCCAGTGGAGGCAATGTTAAGCTATACTTTCTTCCCAGCTTAAGTCCATAGGTTAATGGCTCGTTGCTCCGCTGAACAGCACCATTGAGCAGAAGGTAGCAGACACCAGCCCTCATGAGGGCTTCCCATCCTGGCTAGAGCTCTGAGATTCTTGAGCGCCCTCTGACCAAGAAGCTTACCTCTTTAATTAAGGATGCCACGTGAAGAGCCGTGAGGGGAGTTTGCTCTGCGGGTTTGACAATCACCGTGTTTCCACAGCTGAGGGCGGGCCCTATCTTCCACGCCAGCATAACCAAGGGGAAGTTCCACTGGAAGGCAAAATTGCACAGTGCAGCCTTTGCCTTGCTCAGAGGCACGGATGCTAAGGTATATTTAACATTAGGAAGCTCCTCCCTCCCTTTTAGTTGTTAAATAATGGCCATGGCAGTGTTGACAGGCGCCACTGAATTCTATTTATGGTCATGGCCAGAAGTGAGAACATACAGAGGAAAGCAGATAGAAGAAGGGACAAGAAGATGGCTCCTAATTTAATCAAGTGCTGTCACTTTAAATTCTTGTTCTACCAAGTACAAATCACTGCCAGCAAGCACTGTAATGACTGTTTTCCTTTTTAGAATAAAAATTCCAAGTAACAGTACTTGATTTGAAAAATGGTTCATTCTTTTTTTGCTCTCATTTATTTTATTTATACAATAATTTTAATTATTTGTGGTATAAATGCTGTTTTTCTGCTGTTGGGCTTCCAGCCTAGGACCATGTACAGATTGCTTGTGGCCGGCCACTGAGATACCCTTCGATGCAGGATCAACAGGGTTCTTGAAGAGAAAGAAAAGAGGATGAGGAGGAGAGCTCAGGCTCAGATCCCAGGGCCACCACTGAGTAGCTGTGTGAACCCTGGCAAGTTCCTTATTCCCCAGAAATACTAACAACCTCTTCTGCAGAAGGTTGTCTTATGATGTACCAGTTGTACTTAGGTTTTGTGGCTTTAACGAATTTTCTGGATTTTTGAATGAATGAACAATTTAATTCTAAATGTCACATGTTTGCCTTTCAATCTCATTGGAACAAAAAAGAAACCATCACCACTTGCTCCATTAAGAATTTCCAAGCACTTCAGTCTACTTCAAATTTGGCCTTTTCCTGCATTTTAGCTATGTTCAACCAGTATGGTTTTTGTTGGGCAAAATGGAAACCTTACAAATTCTTGAAAATGTTATTTTCACAGGAGAATTTAAAGTATCATAGTCTATTTTATAAAGATATAGTGTTTTCTACCCAATGTTCCAGATATCTCTATTAATGTGGACTTACTATTTTATTTAAACTTTAGAAAACTCAATGGTAATATTATTAGCATTTGTGAAGACCAAGAGAAAATAATAAAATTCTTAGGAGAAATAGAAGAGACCAAGAAGAGGAAAAAATGTTGGGCAACAAGAGGAAGACACAAGTCATCATAATCCTTTGGTGCTTCAAGCTGCTATAAAACTACAGTGGTAAAATCCAGCAAGGTACTGAAATGACAACAGAAATGTGGACTAATGAAACAGAATCGAGAATTCAGGCTCACACAGAGCACATTTAGCAATCTGATCTTTGACAAAGAAGTCAACAATATAACTTGGAGGGAAGACAGCCTTTTAACTAATAATCTTGGGAAGATTGACCATCCACATGAAGAAGACTGAGGCAGGAAATATGTTTCTCTCCATATACTAAACTAAAATCAAAAGGGATCAAGAACGTAAAAGTTGAAACAATCTATTGAAAGATAAAATAGGGCCCGGCAGGATGGCTCAGTGGTCTAAAGCGCCTGCTTAGGTGGCTTCAGGGACCTCAGTTCAATCCCCGGCACCACATGCTGTGCAAGCCCTGCCCTCAGGGCAGGCTGAGCTGGTCATAAAAATAAATAAATAAATAGATAAATAAACAAAAGTTCTGAAACAAAAAAATGAAAAAAAAAAAGAAAGAAAGATAAAATAGGTTAAACTCTTTAAGGCATAGGCATTGATGAGGACTTTTAGATTTGAAATACCAACTGCACAAGAAATAGAATCAGGGATTTTAAAAATGGCAGTGCATCAAATTAAACACTGCACAGAAAAGGTAAAATACAGTGAAACAACGAAGTGTACAACGGGAGCACATTTTTGTCAGCTAATTTTCAGAGGACTAGTCTATATAATAAATAAGCTTTAAAAAAGAGCCTCCTAAACAAATCTGCTCGAAAAAATGGGCAACTAAGAGGGATAGACACATTTCAGAAGTACAAGCAACAGAAAAATGCAAGAAAAATGTTCCATATCACCTTCCATTAGAAAAAGCCAATGGATTTGAACAACAAAGAGAATCCACTCTATTCCAGAAAGAGTGACTGTCACCAAGGAATTAAATAATAATAAATGCTGGCACAAGGATGAAAAAATGATTCCCTTTAAATTGTGTTTGGGAAAATAAATTAGAATAACCACTATAGAAATCAACATGGAGAAGTCTGAAAACACTAAAACTAGAAGTTCTGTTTGACCCAACTATTCCTCTTTTAAGTATCTTCCTGAGTTAAAGACATCATATTATAATGATAAACACATTTACATATGTATTGCAGTACAGCCCATCCAAACCTTAGGAGTGGTGTATTTGTACATGAACAAATGAATGAGGAAGAAAATGTGTTTATATAGCAGACCCTTGCTCTGCCATGAAGAAGGATACCTTGGAGTTACAGGAAGAAGTGTGCGATTAGAGACCTTAATATCTCAGAGGAGACATTGGTGGAGAGGAGGCGCCTCATTCCACTGAAGTGCTGGCCCAAATAGAGGAGCCCACGGTCATCTCTATCACATGCCTACCAGGCACAGCTCTTAATAGTAATGCAGGGGCCCGGCAGGATGGCTCAGTGGTCCAAAGTGCCTGCTTAGGAAAGCTTAGGCGGCTGCAGGGACCGCGGTTCAATACCCGGCACCACATGCTGTGCCAGCCCTGCCCTCAGGGCAGGCTGAGCCGGCCATAAAAATAAATAAATAAGCAAACAAAAGTTCTGAAACAAGAAAAAAAATAATTAAAAAAGTAGTAGTGCAGAACACAAGCTTTTGAAAACAACCCATAGAGTAAAAGGTTGAGCTTTCTTAATGCAGGAAAATTGAAACTCACACAAGAGATATGTCAGGGTATAGGTAAATTGGAGCATTTTCTAAATTTTTTTTTTTTTTTTTTTTTTTGTGGGACCAGGGTTTGAACTCACGACCTTGCACTTGCCCAGCAGGCACTTGTGCCTCGGAGCTATCTCCCCAGCCCCACATTTTCTAAATTATATCCCAGATATTCACTCCTAGAAAACCTAGTTTCAATAAGTCTTCAGGTTGAAATTTATTTGTGTTAGAGAAATCTTGGTCATCAGATTAAACAAGCTTCATTTAAAATATATTGCCTTTCAAAAATATTATACAGGAGAGAAACTTACGGGAATGATTTGGCCGCACACTCCAATAGGCTCACGCCTCGTGTACGTGAAGAAGTCTCCATCTGGAAAACAAATCATACAGCGGATCTACAGAGAACCAATGCACTTGGCATTTGCTGGATGGAGTTTAGAAACTGGTGTATGAGGAAGATGGAAACAGAAATTTAAGAAATGAAAAGGAAGGCATATATTAAATAATGTACAAAGCAGTAATCTGAGACCTCAAATAATAACCCCAAATGACCAAAACCACAAAATCAAGTTAAACAAAAGCAGTGACGCAACACGAGGAAGTATCTGGAAGATAGTGAGCTCTGTTGTTCACCACCAAGGAGAATGTTTCCTACATTATTATCCTTAAAGTTTTAGGGGAAAACAAGAGAAGAAGGGTCATAGGTGACTAAAAGAAGAACCATATTTAAGTGTATTTTCAGCAGCTTGAAGCTTACGAGTAATTTAATACTTTTGAAATAAACAATATAAGTTTTAAACTAGTAAAATCACAGCTATTTTTCTAGAAGGAATAAGCTTTTCTCTCAACTTTGTTGTTTTCCTCTGCTTACTAAACCAAAAGTGAAGTCTTTTGATCCTTGTAAAAAGTGGCCAACGTGAAGGACAACTCTCTTCTCTCTAGAGCTGACTGATTAACATGCCTCAGAATTTGATGGGGACATTCATAGATCTCTTAGCTCTTCGTGTGTATTTCCATTTCAGTCCCCATAGGAGCCCCTGGCTGTCACAGCAAGGCCTGTCTTTCTGAAAACTCACACATACTTCAAAGGGTTTTCCTGTGTAATCTGAGGGCAAAGTGAGACAGGGACCAACACAGTCACATTACTTGGGAGCTTTAGTGGTCTTACTCACCATCCTTAATTTCCTGTAACTTGTACCCTAGCAGATACCCCAGTTAGATTAGACACTCACATCAGGGCCAGTCCTGGAAGTGTGTTTTATTCCTAAAGTTAACATATTTCTAATAGGTAAATTCCACCCTTACTATCCCTAACTGATGCTCTTTTGACGAAATATCTTTCATATTTCTAATTTGTGAAGTGTGTTTACCACAAATAGCACAAACATCCACATTTATATATACACATTCTTATCTCATGCTAATAAATATAGCCTTACGTTTTTTAATATTTATTTATTTATTTATTTATTTCTTGTTTCAGAACCTTTGTTTGTTTATTCACTCATTTTTATGGCCTGTTCAGCCTGCCCTGAGGGCAGGGCTGGTGCAGCATATGGTGCCAGGGATTGAACCGCCGTCCCTGAAGCTGCCCAAGCTTTCCCAAGCAGGCGCTTTAGACCACTGAGCCATCCCACCGAGCCCATGTTGTTTTGATGCTATCTGAAGCAAGTCGGTATGAATTATTTGGTTTAATTATTGTGCTCTAGCTGTATTACAGTTGAACAGGCTCAGATCACCATAGCTGCCCATAGGCAAGCAGGCAAAGAGACTCAAATGATTACTTTGTGGAAGGGTATAAATGTCACTGTGGCAGTGATACCCTAATAATTAATATCAGAGATGAGCTGTGAGCAGTTCGGCCCTTTGGGTAGTTGCTGCACATCACTAGCTATAGCTGTAGGAACCATCCTACTTTAACAATCTCTAAAATACCAAACCAGGGGCCTGGCGGGATGGCTCAGTGGTCTAAAGCGCCTGCTTGGGGAAGCTTGGGTGGCTTCAGGTACCGTGGTCCGATCCCCGGCACCACATGCTGCGCCTGCCCTGCCCTTGAGGCAGGCTGAGCCGGCCATGAAAATGAGTGAATAAGCAAACAAGGGTTCTGAAATAAGAAAAAATAAATAAATAAATAAATAAATAAATAAATAAATAAATAAATAAAAATAAAATTAAGAAAAAAAAAAATACCAAACCAAACACGAACTTCTGAAATGCCCACCGCGTTCTCTTCTGTCTTATTATGCTGAAACTACTTTAGAGTTCACTCTCTGAGTCATCGCACAATTTCCTAGTTTAGAGCAGTGACGGCCTAAGGTCAGGTGAATGTCATTTGTCTATGTCTGGCTGGCATCTTCAAAAGTGGGCATTGAAATCACCCAGCTCCACAGTAATCACCTCAGCCCTCCCCACCAGGGGTCTCCCAAAGCCCCTCACCCACAGGTATGGTGCGGCCCTGGATCTTGTCGGCCCAGCTTGCAGAGTAGCGTAGTGCTTTTATACTGTTTCCTACGTCCACCCAACATGCGTGAGTAAATATTTTTCCAGCATTTGTTGCCTCCATCGTCTGAAAAACAGATCAATCTCTAAATTTAAAACTCCACAATATTTTTAAATTAAAACATATATGACCAAGATGTTGACTAGGCATTTCAGAATTTTTGACATTCAAGAAATCTTAAATTATTTTTTTTTTTCCCCAGTACTAGGAATTGAGCTCAGGACCCTGCACTTGCCAGGCAAGCAGTTATTCTACTGAGCTATCTTCCCTGCCCAAGAAATCTTAAATTAGTCTGATTGATTTTCTGTCTAAAAAAGAGAAATTATAACACTTTCAAAAAATGTTATAATAACATGTATATGGGATCATATTTCATGACCTGGGTAAAATGGGTAGGAGATCACGGTTCAGAAAGTAGAATGCTCATTTGCCTCATTCTTTGTCTTCTCTGCTACCCAGCTTTCAACAGCTGGTCACAATTTGGTGAATCTCACTAGTAAAAACAGTAGGGAATCTTCTTTCTTTTTGTCTTTTTGAGACAGTTTCTCACTATGAAGCTCAGGCTGGCCTTGAGCTCACTTTGTACCACAGTCTGGTCTTGAATTGAAAATTACCCTCCTGCCTCAGCCTTTCCAGTGCTGGGATTGTAGGCATGTGTCACCATACCCAAACTCAATGCCTTGCTCTTGGCAGGCAGGTGCTTGTGTCATTAAGTTATGTCCCTGGCTTTTTCTCCAGCACTCTGGTGGCTGAGGCAGGAGGATTACCACAAGTGTAAGCCAGCCTGGATTACGTGGCAAGTCAAGGCAACAAGACCCTGTCTCCAACACACTCACTTTTAATTTTTGGATTCTACAGAAATCCAAAAACCTATTTATAACACCTTAAGCTTTCATTCATGATTTTTCTATAGCAGAAATGTTAACTATGGAAGTAGGGAGAAATAAGACTTATTTGTATGAAATATTTTGGATACTTTCATCAAAGTCAAATAAGTATTCCAATAAACTTGAGTCAAGAAAGTTTGAGATACTTATTGCAGTATTATAGAAGATTCACCCTGCATGCTATTATGTTGAAAGCTTGTTAAAATTAAAGTTTTGTTAATTTAGCTTAACAGAGGAATCATTAGTGTTTATCCCACACAATTAGTTATGGGAGCAGGAGTTAACATCACCTAGAATTGAAGGAAGATGGCCACCTGAGAATACTCTCCAGGATAACAGATTCTTTTTTATTTAAATTTAGCAATGGTTATATTACATATTTTTATCATCAGATCAGTTTAGATTAATAGATATAGGTACATAAGATTAATCAAACAATTAAACATTAACACTTTCACAGGATAATAGATTTTAACTGTGCTGGAGATTAAGTCTTTTTGCTTTTTCATACAGTTCATGTAGCTTGCAATTTTTGCTTCTTTTGATGTTGGCAATCAAACTGAGGCCCTCACAGTTGCCAGGTAGGCACTATGACCCTGAGCTACACCTCCAGCCTGTGGAATGCATGATGTGCTCACTGAAGCCAAGCTTGTGGTCAGTTCTAACAGTGAACCCATCCAGTCTGGTTCTACTCACAGCCAGCAGGACAAGATCTCTTTCCATTAAGTCAGCCAGCTTGTTCAGGAGGCGGCCCCTCTCTGAAGCATCCATAGTGCGCCATGGAGAGCCAATCTGAAAGGCCTGTCTTGCGGCCTGCACTGCT
>PVJA010024700.1:0-31539 GCA_004027025.1 Myocastor coypus | reverse complement strand
ACCCTCTGACGTGTGAATCCTGTGAGGACAGAGCGTGAGCCCCCCAGAAGTCTTAGCCAGAGAATCACAACATCTCATTGGTTCTGCTTGGATCCTACCCAGTACCAGGGCCAGGCAGAGTTGGCTCAGCCAAGCCATACAGTCAAGTCCTGAGCCATTCCGAGCCTGTGCTTCAAGCTGCCAACTGCCACCAGGATCATTCCTGGAAGAAAAGTAACATGTCTACCTCTGTAGATCACATTGCTTCCAATGGTGAGACTTTAGAAATTACCCACAAAGCAATGAAGTAACGTGAAATGAGATGAAATGAAGTGAAATGAAAAAGGGGTAACATAATGGTGAATGTAGTGGCACGTACCTGTAATCCAGTATAGGGTAGGCTGAGGCAGAGAAATGCAAAGGATTCAAAAGCCAGTCTGGGCCATATAGCAAGACCCTGCCTCACAAACTAAAATAAATAGTTTTTTTTGTTTTGTTTTGTTTTTGTCTTTTTGAGACAGTGTCTCACTGTACAGTTCATGTTGGCCTTGAGCTCAGTTTTATAGCCCAGGCTGGTCTGGAACTCTCACTGATCCTCCTGCCTCAGCCTCCCAAGTGCTGGGATTACAAGCATGCGCCACCACACCCGACTTAAAATAAATAGTTTTTAAAGAGTAAAAGTGAGCCGGGCGTGGTGGCGCACGCCTGTAATCCCAGCACTCGGGAGGCTGAGGCAGGAGGATCGGTGAGAGTTCGAGACCAGCCTGGGCTACAAAAAGTGAGTTCAAGGCCAGCCTGAACTGCATGGTGAGACCCTGTCGCAAAAAGACAAAAAAATAAATAAATAAATAAAAATAAAGAGTAAAAGTGAGCAGGGGCCAGGGTTCCATTCCTTGGCTCCACCTGCAGCTCAGCTGCCCTTGAGTGCACTGAGTCAGGGATGGAGTCCAGGCATGATGGTGTGTGTCTATAATACCAGCATTTGGGAGGCAGGAAAGAGGAGGATCACTATGAGTTGGAGCAGCATAGTGAGACCCTGCACACACACACATACACACACACACACAGAAATATACATATATACATATATATATGTATATGTATGTGTATATATATTCTATATATATGCATATATATGTATATATATATATATATATATATATATATATATATATATATTTAGAGAGAGAGAAAGTGAAAATAAAGCCAGACATAGTGGTACACTCCTGTGATCCCAGCCCTTGGGAGGCTGAGGCAGGAGCATCTTTGTGAGTTAGAGACCAACTTGGGCTACAAAGTGACCTCAAGGAAGCCTGCACTGCATAGTGAGACCCTGTCTCAAAATGATAAAAATAAAAAATAAAGAGTAAAATATATTCTCTGATTTATTATTTTCTTTGATAGCATAATTCATTCTAGAAACAAGCTTGTCATCTAAAGCACTTGTACATTAAATTTCCCCACAAGAAGTAATGGAAGCTCAGTGATATGACACAAACTAATGAAGAACACAAAATATAAAGAAAAATAATTAGATTAACCTGAATTTACCTTTGAAAACCTTCATGACTGGCGTGAGAGAGGCAAGGGGGCAGGGCTGCTGTGCAGGATGAGCCTCATGAGCTCCTGCGGAATCACTGCTACCTGTCAGCTCAATGGAATCTTTTCCTTTTTGTGCAACTTACCAAAGAATTTACCGACACTTGTCTTTGCCTCCTTCTAAGGATTTTGTGAAAATGTGATGATGTCATTAAACAGTCTTCACCCGCATTGCCACAGCCTTATTTACGGGGCTCTTTCTCCAAGCTTTATGATTTCCCACCCTTTCCCCAGGATTCCTCTTCCTTTCTCTCCTCCCCTGCAGATGAGACCCTCCTCCATAACCACTTGCTGTTCAGCTGTAATCACCCAAAACCCCAGAGGCAGGGGTCAGTCACCTGTGATCACGTAGCCCTCTGCAAGCCAGACCCCTCTTACTGCAAGGCACTGCTCATCTATCAGGTTTTATTGGAAAGGTTTGCTTACCTTGATATATATTTGAAAGCACATATAGGAATATGGAGAAACAATGACGTTTAAATTAAAATTGAATGATATGGAAAAATTAACAATATATTAAATGCAAGAAGCCAAGGCTGGGGAGATAGCTCAGTGGCATGGGTGCCTACCTGGCAAGCACAAGGTCCTGAATTTGATCCCTGATACAGAGAAAGAAAGAAAGAAGGAAGGAAGGAAGGAAGGAAGGAAGGAAGGAAGGAAGGAAGGAAGAAAGAAAGAAAGAAAGAAAGAAAGAAAGAAAGAAAGAAAGAAAGAAAGAAAGAAAGAAAGAAGCAGAAATATAGCTGGAACTTGTAGGAGGAGTAACCCCAGCACTGAGAAGCTAAGGCAGGAAGAGGGAAACTCGAGCCCCACCTGGGCAGCTTATCAAGGAGTGAGAAGCTACCTCAAAATATTAACAAATGTTAAAAGGGCTGGAATATGTAACAGTTCTGATTTCAGTGCTCAGTCCTGTGAACAAGGAGCTAGAACCCTAATGTACACACGCCGTGTTCCTTAAAGGCCTCAGTGTACAGAACTTGCCGCCAGCCAGGAAAGGAAGCGGTACAGGCCCCTAACCCAGCATCGGAGAGGCAGAGGCAGGAGTACGACAAACTGAAAGCAAGTTGAGGCTACACAGCAAGTTTAAGGCCAGCCTGAACGCTGTGGAAAGACCTGGTCCTAGGAAACAAACAACAAAAAATCATCACAAAAGTAGCAGGTGGCCGGGCATGGTGGCTCACACCTGTAATCCCAGCACTCGGGAGGCTGAGGCAGGAGGATCGTTGTGAGTTCGAGACCAGCCTGGGCTACAAAAGTGAGCTCAAAGCCAGCCTGAACTGCACAGTGAGACCCTGTCTCAAAAATCAAAAAAAAAAAAAAAAAAGTAGCAGGTGGCCTAGCTCAGCATCGGAGAGGAGAAGGCAGACTTGATGACCACAGAAATAAAACCCAGAGCCCGTCTAGAGGTAGGTCAGTTTTCTTTTGTCCATCTGCCTTAACACTACCACAGCCACAGTTTGTTTATTTGTTTGTCACTGGGGATTAAGCAAAGGGTCTTTGCACTAAGCGATATCTCCAGCCCCTTTAATGTTCTATTTCTGAGACAGAGCTTCTTAAATCACTAAGTTGCCAAGCCTGGAATCATCCTGTGATCATCTTGTCTCAAGTTCAGAGAGCTCTGTGTTCGCGGCTCTTGTTTCTCATGTTTCATGAGAAAATTCATGTAAGTTATCGAGATTCTGGCTTAGGAGTAGCCTTCAAGTTTTTGTTTTTAATTTTTAATATGCGTCTAAGTAGCCAGATGTAGCGGTGCACAACTGTAATCCCAGCACTTGGGAGGCTGTGGTAGGAGGATTGCCACAAGTTTGAGGCCAGCCTACATTACATAGTGAGTTCGAGGCCAGCCTGAGCTACACAGCAAGACCCCAAAAACAAATAAAAAATGAATATACGTGTGCATGTGCACATGGGGGCTTGTGTGTGTGCGGTGAGAGCCTCCAATATTGACTCTTCTGGCATATTTCAAGTCTACAATAGAGCATTACTAACTGCAGTTACCACAGTGCACTTTAAATCACAATTCAGAGCTTCCTTTTAAGCAAAAAGTGTTGTTGAATCAAAACATCAAATTTGTGCCCCTTAAATGTATATAATTTTGTACTTGTCAATTATAGCTCAGCAAAGCTCAAGAACGTAAGAGCTGTGTGCCATGTCTAGAGGGGGCGTGACCTGAGCATTCATACTCCAGGCTACTGCTACACCTGGAGAGGTGTGGAGGCTGTCCCTGGAGCTGTGTCCTTGGCCTCTGCTGCCAGGACTGCCCCGGGCTCTTCCTAGACTTACATGCAGGAAGTTTCGACCGTTATCATCGACTAATGCGGAAATGTGTATGTAACTTTAGCGCTGCTAAAGGGTGCTGCTAATGAGGGTGTGTGTTTTGTTCGTCAATATCCACAGTCTTTATTTTGTCCAAAACCAGCCATACATACTACATGTTTTGTGAGCACAGACCCTTGCCACAGATGCAGGTGGGGAAGCCCGCGCTGCTGCCTAGTTGGGACAGAGGCCCTGCTGATGGGTGCTTGCACAAGTCCCCACCGCTGCCAGAGCCCCTTGCTCACCCATGCCTTTGCCCTCTTCTCTGTCTCTGGTGGCAGTTCCTTCAGATTGTCACACAAATGAATCCCCCTATAGCACTTGACTCACCTTATTTGGCCCTCTGAGGGACACTGGACCCGGAAGCCGGTGCCAGCTCCTTCTGGCCAGGACCACTGTGGTTCTCATGGATCAAGAATCAAGGCCTCCACCAGGGCAAAAAGTGATCTTGATGGGCACTAGAGCAGGGGCAAAGGAGGAAGGCTTTCCAAACCTAACTGACATCAACAACAGTCTCCTTCTGCTCCTTCTGTACCATGGTGCAAACCTCTAATCCCAGCTGCTGCAAGGGTGGGGCAGGTCGGTTACATGTTCAAGACCAGCCTGGGTGACTTAGCAAGGCTGTCTCAAGGTAAATAATAATAAGAATAATAATAATAACTGAAAGGCTTGGTGAGTTCTTGCCTATCTTGCATGAGGCCTGGATTCTATCTCTAAGGCCACAAAAATAATAATAAATGAGTGTATCTTTGAAATACTTTCAAACTCCAAATATATGACTGTAGAATATGAGAGTCATATGTGCTAAGGTGCTTTGGTAGTCAGAGTAGATAGAGTAGAAAAATTGGGGGAGCTGAAAAGAAGTGAATGGATTCACAGAATGTTTAGGGTGCAGAATCACATGACTACAGTATTGATCAAAAGGGACAAATCCCAGCACTTGGGAGGCTGAGGCAGGAGGATCGGTGCGAGTTCGAGACCAGCCTGGGCTACAAAAGTGAGCTCAAGGCCAGCCTGAACTGCATAGCGAGACCCTGTCTCAAAAAGACCAAAAAAAAAAAAAAAAGGGACAGTGGACACAGGGCGTAAAGTGGGGAGGGTGCCATCCCTGTGCCTGGCTTGTACTCTTCCTAGGACAGTGATACACAGGGGTATGATACAGGCCACAGTGAGAGTGAGGGTCTCAAGCTCTGGAGCACACTGTCTCTGAGTACCTTTGGTCATCCACATGGAGACTTCAGAGAAAAAAACATCAGAACCAGCAGTGGTAGTGCCCACCTGTTTTCCCAGCCCTTAAGAGGCTGAGGCAGGAGGACTGCCCTGAGCTCAAGGCCAGCCTGTGTTACACAGTGAACTCAAGGCCAGCGTGGACTACAAAGTGAGTTCAAGGCCAGTCTCCAAAAGACACACAGAGAGATACTATGTGTAGCTAGATGGTTCAGAAAGCATAACATGGATGTCCAAATACAGGACTAGAAAAAGGAATTAGAGAGAAGCCTGAAGAAAACCACTGTTGAAGAGAAGTCATGCCACTGTTGAAGAGAAGTCACGCTGGGCCTGGTGGCATTCACCTGTAACCCCAGCCAGTGAGGCTGGAGGCAAGAGAATCTCTGTGAGTTTCAGGTGAGCCGGGGCTACATAAGGAGTTCAAAGCTACCCTGAACTGCACATGGAGACCCTGTTTCAAAAAATGAAAATGAAAAAATAAACTACAAAGACCAAGAAACACAAAGAACTGGATAGAAAACCTTTAAAGTCAACCATCATGGAAACCAAAGGGTTTCCAGAGGAAAAATCAGCTGACAACATCAGTGCTGCCAATTGATCACATGATATAAGAGCTAAGGAGGAACCCTGGACTCAGCATTGCTGGTCATTTGAGATTAGCTTTTCAAAGTCATATTATGGACTGTCTTCTAGGGACAAGACTTTCACTGAAGGACAAAAAGGTGTTTGTTTTGTTATTGGTTTTGGTTTTATTATATTTATTTATTTTTGTCTTTTTGAGATAGAATTTTCCCACATAGTTCAGGCTAGCCTTGAACTGACTTTCTAGCTCACATTTATCCTCCTACTTCAGCCTCCTGAGTGCTGCAATTGTGGGTATGCACCACTATGCCCAGCAAAGAGGTTTGCTGGGCATAGTACCTGATTTCCAGGAGCTGCTCATCTAGAATACCACCAAATAGAGGCCCAGGTAATTTTCTCTCTTTCTGCAATGGCCCATAAATACTACAGTATATTATGAGCCAACTAAGTGGGTATTAATATTTCATCTCAAGTTTTCTGCAATGAGTACTAAGGAGCAGGTAAGTTGTGGTGTGTGTGTGTGTGTGTGTGTGTGTGTTTCTGGAACCTATATCTTGAGATTATAATTAATACCAAGGACCACTTCCAGATAAAATGATCAAGTAGAGAATAATTCAGAAACCATTTTAATATAAGAAACACTTTAAGAATTGTATTAGGATTGGTCAAGACAGCTATGATAGTATTCATTAAGCATTTGAGGCACTTTGGTATAGGACATTTCTTTGTATTTGTCCTGAAGAAAAATCAAAGACAAACATGGAAAAAGAGACAAAAAGTATTTTAGAAAAGGAGAAAACAAGGTAGGAGGGAGGGAGAGAGGGAAGGAAGGAGAGACAGAGAGAGAGAGAGAGAGAGAGAGAGAGATCTTACCCAAAATGCAACGTGCTAAGTGTCTCTTAACCCTAAGATTCTGTGACTCTAGTTTGTAGCTACTTACTCTTCCCAAGGTAGTTACAAAAGATGTAGCAAGAAGGGTGATGCCCCTCCTGGCCAGGGGATGGGTAGGCTTCTGACTGAGGCCAGGAGAAGGGAAAGGGTATTTGAGAACAAGGAGAGCCCACTTTCCTCATGCCAGCTGTGTACAAGAGGCTGAGAAGTCACCAGAACCAAAGTGACAGACACTTTCAGGCCAGCGTGTGGAAGTGGAACCAAATCAGTTAGGTCACAAAGAGTTACTGAAGATGTTTGTGCAAGGAAATCCAACTCAATTAAGCAAAGCTTCAAGGAAGATTGTTCTGGCATTTACTTGGGTGGATTATAAATGAGACAGATGAAAGCAGGGATTATTTGGAGGGCTGAGAAAATAAGTTAAACTCAGGAAATAGGAAAAATAAAGGTTAACATGAAGAGAACTGGGGAAGAGAAGTTCAGAGGCATGGCTGACTGGTTCTGTTGGGGAAAAAGCAAAAGAGAGAAGCAGACAAGAGAATGAAAGTGGGATGGTAAGATGAGCTTGGGCCGTCAGATCCGAGAAGCAGGTCACGATGTGGATGTGGGAAGCCCATCGAAAGGGAACCCAGCCAGGGCGCTGTCACTGTCGCAGCACCTGCAGCAACCAGTGGAATATTACCAGCTGCCATCACAGAGGAAACTGGGTTCCTGGCTCCTGTAAATGAGCAGAGTGGTAGGATTGGCAGGGAACACACATGACAGGCACTTAGCCAAGCATGAAGTAACAGGCTTGAAACATGTGCGTGTGCAGAGAGAGCCTCTCCAGCCATAGCTCCTGATCAAAGGAATGAATTCACAGAACCAAGTGAAATAATAATCTCCCCAAAGTCAGAGCTCTCCGTTCATTCTGCTTCTGTCTTACCTGAAAACATGCGTACATCTAAGGCGAGATTTACTTTGTTACTGGAAACCGGGTCAGAGCGGGACACTTAACGCCAAGGTATTTTTTTGAGGTGCTACTTGAGATAATGTGGGGGAAGCACTCTTCAACTCAGGCTATGTATGAAGCTCAGACTATGCAGAAAATGTAAATACAGAGGCAGGACTGATGGATCTGAGCAGACTGGACTGATCAGGCTCCCGAAGCTGCTTTGTCTCAACAGCGGGTGGTTTTCTTTTGTTTGATTTTGTTTTTGCTTGGATTATCTGGACAGTTGCTTCAACTCTCCATTTCACTGCAGTTCTATAGACAGAGTCTTCTGAAGGTTCTATTTTTCTCGTGCTCCAAGGAGAGCCGAATACAATGGGGCTCATTGACATGAGCCCCACTGAAGGGATCAAGCCAGCTGAAAGGCTGTGTTTCCTGCACATCCTATATTTTCCATGATGCAGAAGAATGAGCAGTTCTCTGCCCTTGGCCGGTCCTCCCCATTAACTAGACTTTCCTCCTCACAGGTCAGGGTAAAACAGAAAGCAGCATTTGGGCAAATATCCATGTTGATAAGGGCAGAATGAAACCCAGCAGTCTGGAAAGCACAGCTAATGGACCGGCTCCTACAGCCTGCCCTCCTTGGCTCTAGAAGTCCCCTGGACAGGCAGACAGGGTTGTCCCTGCCCCTGTAGTGTGGCTTTTCCTAAGCAACTCAGAATCTGAGCCTCCCTGCAACTCCCTGAGCAAAGTCAAGACTGAGCCAGGACCTCTGGGTTGCTGTCCCCTACACTATGAGCCCATCAGGGCCTGGAAGCAGCTGGAGGCCTCCAGAAGCCGCTTTCATGCTTAGGTCTCTGCTGTTCATCAATTTGGGGCTTTGGTCATACTAAAATCAACTCCTTTTTAATATTTATTTATTTATTTTTTTTTATTTTTATTTTTTTTTTATTTATTTTTGTCTTTTTGAGACAGAGTCTCACTATGCAGTTCAGGCTGGCCTTCAGCTCACTTTTGTAGCCCAGGCTGGTCTCGGACTCACACTGATCCTCCTGCCTCAGCCTCCCAAGTGCTAGGATTACAGGTGTGAGCCACCACGCCCGGCTCAACTCCTTTTTTAAGCGTGGTGGTGCGTATCTGTAGTCCCAGCACTCAGGCAGAGGGAGGAGGAAGGAGGACTACAAGTTTGAACCTAGTGTGGGCAACTAACGATTTAGTGAAACCCTAATTAAGGCCAAGCTTTTAAAGGCCAAGTGATAAGTCTGTCTATAGGCCCTGGGTTCTCTAGTACTGGGTGGGGGCAGGTTTTGGTTTTTTGAGGAAGTGGCTCATTATGTAGCCCCGTTTGGTCTCAAACTCATTATGTAGCCAGAGACGGAGAGAGACAGGCTAGTGACTTCCTGCCTCAGCTTCCCAACTGCTAGGGTTAAGGCTTGTCTTTAGAAAGCCTTGTTAGTTTTATTGATTTTTAAATTCTTCCAACAAATATAAAATTCTATCTAAATAAAAAGTTTGAAGGTGACAGGTGCCGATAATGCCAACACTTGATAGGCTGAGACAGGAGAACTAAATTCAAGCCCAACCTGGTCAAATTAGGGACTTAGTGTGACTATTTCTAAGTATTAACCAAAAGAGGTTAAAACAAAAACAAAAAAACAAAAAGAGGTTAGCTCTGTAGCCTAATGTGAAGGCTCTGGGTTCAATCCTGACCTGCAAAATAAATAAACTAACCAAAAGAACAATTAAAAAGCAACATGACGGGGCTGGGGAGATAGCTCCGTGGCACAAGTGCCTGCCTGGCAAGTGCAAGGTCATGAATTCGAACCCCAGCTCTGAAAAAAAAAAAAGCAACATGACTGCTATGAAAACCTAGTTAGAGACACATTGTGTGCCTGGCTGCCCAAGCACTGGGCCAGCTTTAGCCAGTTTAGAAGCAGCCCCAGGTTGAAAACTTGTTGGGGTAAACATTTTGGCTGGGAGGCTGGCTGGAAGGTCAGAGAACCTAGAGTGCCTGACCAGCCTGACCTGCCTAGCGAGACCCTGTCTCAAAAACACAAAAAGCAAAAGAGCCTTTATTTATAATTTATGCAAAATTGCACATAAATCAATAGTCCACATTAGGGATCATTACTATGGTGTTATTGTTACAGTTACCATGGGGGATTGCAGAGTTGACTGGGTTCAGATTAAAGCCGTGCCAAGCCACAGGCTACATTCAAAAGGGAACAAAAGGTACCAGGCATGGTGGCACACATCGGCAACTCCAGAGACTGTGGCAGGAAGAGAGGAAGTGCATGAGGAGAGAGAGAAAGAGAGACAGACAAAGAGAGAGAGAGAAAGACAGAGAGAGGGGCAGAGAGAGACAGAGGCAGAGACAGAGAGACAGAGAGCCAGCGAGAGAGAGAGAGAGAGAGAGAGAGAGAGAGAGAGAGAGAGAGAGAGAGAGAGAGAGAGAGAGGAGTCACATGGATAAATGGTGCCCAGGTTCCTGTAAAGACATAATAAACCTCAGAGAAAGACTGCTTTGGGAAGGAATCAACCGATTCATGATGACAGAGATATACTTTACAAAAGCCCTCAGAGGGGGCTAAGGGGCCAGCAAAGAAAGAACTTTCTTAAGTAAATATCAGATCAATTCAAGGAACAGATCCATGGGTATAAATCATTTACAGAAACAGGCCCTACCTGTGGCTGCTAACACAGAACACCCTAATGCTAGACCTTGACTAACTTGGTGAAAAGATTCTAAAATGATTCAGTGACCACACAAGGGAGCAAGAGGCAACACGCTAAAGCAAACCCAACGAAACAAAGGTTTTCAAGATATAAAAATTCATACGCCTCTCTTATCAGAAGGAGGTGAACGAATATTCTGGCATTCTCACGGCCTGTTTGCTTTAGCATTTGTCATAGAGTTATCCCGGGCAAAGGTAAGGCCTGGTATGCACTGTAATTGCTTTCCCACCTACTTCTGTCAAAAGGTCTACTTAAAGGATAATTTCTTTCTTTAGTTCTTTAAATGCTTCCAAAAAGATATCTTAAGGTCAAGAAACTCCAACAATGTGCAAATATCTTTCAGGAGTAGTTGATTTCCCCCTGGTACCATTAGGGGAGATTTTATTGTAGTCCCTCTACAGCACAGTAATGGAGGGTCATGTTTCTGTTTACCCTGGGACAGTATTAGTAATCGAAACCAGGAGGAAGCAGGCCTCCCCTCGCTGCAGCCCAGCACTCACGGCAGGCTGCCTTCATTGGCCAGCTTGGACTGCAAAGGATGTTGGCAGGGCTTTTCTCATAAAGTATCTGAAACATACCTATGGGGTGCAATTCAGGCCTCCCTCTGGAATGCAAGTTGACAAAGGCTTGATTCTCAGATTTGGATTAATGATGCACCATCTCTCTGAGATTTAATAGCTAAGGGGTGTGTGTGTGTGTGTGTGTGTGTGTGTGTGTGTGTGTGAGTGTGTGGGTGTGCAATCTTTGCACATTAGCTGTGAGCTAGAGTTTGATGACATTTTGCTCTTCAGCTATCCTCTTCATAAACTGAAGAGGGGCTCCTGAAGCCCCAGCACTCTGGGAAGCTGAGATTGGAAGAGTGCAAGTCTGGGGTTGCACCTGCAATTAGGGACCCAGCCTGAGAGGCCTGTTTCCAAACAAACATAAAGCCAGGGATGTAGCTCAGGAGAAGGCCTAGGATTAGTCTGTAGTATCATCAAATGTATTTTGAGCTCAGCTTGGGCAATATAACAATTTCATGAGACTTTGTCTCAAAAAAAAAAAAAAAGGAAGAGCTTGTAAAGATGTCACAAGATACCAATAGTGCTATTGCTTGAGATGTATATATACACATGTATAGCCACTTGGTAATTTAAGTCCAATGAACAGATTAATCCTTCTGTATCCAAACAAATTAGGCAAATTCTCCCAGGAATATTTGGCTGTGTGCTGGCAGATTTCGCAAATATTGCCTGGTGCTTATCACACACACACACACACACACACACACACACACAAAGAAGGGCACTGAGGGGACAAATGTGCAACAACCAGTAGTCTGAGAAAGGGAGGGTCCTTGCTGCGATCTTGGCTGTGGAAGAGGAAACTCCAACAGATCTCACTTTGCACATCTTCCTTAGCTCTTAGCTCTTTGCCATTCTAGAAACCAGTAACAGTGCAGACCCACAAGTGACGCAGGAAGAAAACACTGAGCTGGGGTGGATGACCACCAAGAGGGAACCTCCAAATGATATAGGGAAAACTGATCTCCAACCAGAAAAGTATCTGGGATGAGTTCGTGTTCTCTAAAACCAAAGAATGAACTTTAGGAACAAGCGGAGGTAATGAGCAGAACACATTTATTGAGAGAAAGAAAGCTCCTGTCTGAGAGAGGAACAGGAGGGGGTTCCAGAGTGGGTGTCCCTGGGAAGCTGTCACTTCCAGCAACTTTTATAGGGGAAAATCATGCAGTGAGGCGGGTCTAAGTTTATAGAAAAGATGTGGGAACTGGCTTAGGTGGGCATGAGGTGGGACAAAGCTATGGTCAACCAATAAGATTACAAGCACCATTGCTCAAGTAAAATTGATTAAAATTAGGATCCAATGGCAAGACAAGTCACTTAGCAAGTGGGCAAGAATACAGAGTAAGGTCTCTTTCTGTTGGGCGTGGGCTGGTGCTCTTTCAAGGGGATTGATACCTACTCAGAATATCAATCCCTGATGCCCATCCCTAGGGAAGTATGTAGTTGCTTTTTACTCTTATCTTGAGTTCTGGCCCATGGTGGAGGAGTGTCTGTCTCTAGTAGCAAAGTCACCTTGTCTTCCATGTCGTCCTTGAGGGCCTGGCCCTGTCTGGCTGCCTATAATATCCTAGAATATTTCTAATTCAGCTACCTATGACACAAGGATGCACAGTACTCCACATCTTTTTGAGACAGGGTTTAACAAGCTGAGCTCAAACAAGTGATCTTGCTACTGGCTCAGCCTTCCACAGTTGGCCACTGCTGCCAGCTTGTTTTGTTCAGTTTTTTTTTTTTTTAGGACTGGGGTTCGAACTCATAACCTTGCACTTGCCAGGCAGGCACTTGTTGATAGGTTTTCCACGGGTGTTGCAGCAGAGAAACAGGCAGAAGGAAAAAGGGAAAAGGGGCTTAATTTTTTTGGAGGACATGGAGAGAATTCAGGGAAGATAAGGAATTCTCTGAATTGGAACAAAGGGAGACTGAGGCTTTTATGGCCTTTTACTAGGGGTGGGGTTTGAGGAGGATGTTTAGATTTACCTGAGGAGCTGATTGGGGACTTCCCTGAGGTGGCGAGACAGGTGGAAGGAAATTGTACCTTGGGCTGAGTTGGAGAAGAAGGGGGAGGTGGTCTTTGGGAAGATAAGCTGTTGTTTTAAGGGCTTCAGCCATCTTAGATGACCACCATAATGATTCAGCAATTCATACTAGGGCCAGAACCTATCACTTATGCCATGGAGCTACCTCCCTGGCCCCTTGTTCAGTTTTATTTTTTGTTTGTTTTTCTTTTTACATAAGATCTCACTGTATTACACAGGCTGCTTTTAAATTCAAGATTCTCCAGTCTCAGCCTCCAAAGTAGTTAGGATTATAGAGCCACTCAGCTTACAATATTTAATGTAATATTTAATAAATAGGAACTGGGAAGATTGCTCCATGGCACAAGTGCCTGCCTGGCAAGTGCAAGGTCATGAGTTCAAACCCGTGGTCTCAAAAAAAAAAGGGTAATATTTAATAAATAAAATTTTGTGCTGGACTTCATCCTACAGAGCTTGCACTCTGGAGGAAGGGACAAGTGACTAACAAGCAGACTAATGAAAAACATGACAGATTATGTGACGGGAAGAACATTCTTTTAAAAAGATATAACATACAGGAGGGCAATCTCTCTTTGGAAAGTCAACCAGAGAGGAAGTCTCTCTAAAACGGAGACATTGACACTGAGTTCTAAACGTAAGTGACAGCCAAGTTTAGAGAAATAAATGTCCAACGGTGAAAGAACAAACTAGGTGGTTTGAAAGAATGACCTTCAAAATCATGACTGGATTAAGAGAAAACCTTGAAGGATAGCCCAATTTCAATGGGATGATTGCAGATTAGATTGTCGACTATTGTTGTGCTAATAACAGAAGAATATAAAAAGAATGCAAAGCTTCTCAGATACAATGATCTTTAGATCCAGTTTCGGGAAGGTATTTAAATATCTAAGAGTTAGAGAAATGCAAAGCTCAATCAGGAGGTAAAAGCACAGGATATTGCTGCATGCCTGCGATCCCAGCTGCTTGGGAGGCTAAGTCAAGAGGGCGGAAACTTCCAGAACAGAATGGGCATTTTAGCAAGTTTCAGTCCTAAAATTAAATTTAAAAAAGAAAAAGAAAAAGTGAGTGTAATAGTTCACCACTCCCTGTATTCAATTCTCAGTACAAAAAAAAAAAAAAAAAAAGGAAGAAGGAAGGAAGGAAGGAAAAGAAAGAAAGAAAGAAAGAAAGAAAGAAAGAAAGAAAGAAAGAAAGAAAGAAAGAAACTGGGTATTTCAGATATCATTCGATAGAAGAATTAGGAAGTTTATCCCTTGAATCTAGAGTTTAGGAATTCTTAAACCATTCCATGACAAATGGACTTAGTGTGTCCCAGAGTTTTAAAAAATGCATTCAAGCTGGGTATGGTGGCGCACATCTGTAATCCCAGCATGTGGGAGGCTGAAGCAAGAGGATTGGTGAGAGTTCCAAACTAGCCTGGGCTACAAAAGTGAGCCCAAGGCCAACCTGAACTGTATAGCAAGACCCTGTCTCAAAAAAGTTAAATAAATAAATCTGTGTTGTGATGTGAAAGAAAATTTGACCTATTGGAATAAAATATCAATCTTGTAAATTTTAAATGTATAAATGAAATATATAATTTTAAATATATAAGGTATTTAGGTCAATTGAAATTTAAGTATTTATATTCTGTCTTAGGCTTGCAGGAATTTAGGAAGAATTTTTTTCCTTTATTTTCTTTATTTATTTTGTCGTTTTGAGACAGGGTCTGATTGCAGTTCAGGCTGGCCCTGAGCTCACTTTGTAGCCTAGGCTGGTCTTAAACTTTCAGCGATCCTCCTACCTTAGCTTCTAGAGGACTAGGATTACAGGTTTATGCTACCATCCCTAGGTAGAATTTTCTTTTTAAAATCATTTAACGATAGCATGTGGTAATATCACATACATTTAACATATAAATGATGTTTAAATGTGTAAGGCCATTTAAGAACACTACTTTTTTTTTTTGTCTTTTTGAGACAGGGTCTCGCTATGCAGTTCAGGCTGGCCTTGAGCTCCCTTTTATAGCCCAGGCTGGTCTCGAACTCACATTGATCCTCCTGCCTCATCCTCCCAAGTGCTGGGATTACAGGCGTGAGCCACCACGCCCGGCTAAGAACACTATGTTTTTTTTGTTTTTTTTGTTTTTTGTCTTTTGGAGACAGGGTCTTGCTATGCAGTTGAGGCTGGCATTGAGCTCACTTTTGGAGCCCAGGCTGGTCTCGAACTTGCACCAATCCTCCTGCCTCAGCCTCCCGAGTGCTGGGATTACAGGCATGAGCCACCACGCCCGGCTAGAACACTATTTTTAAAACTATTTTAACTTTTTTTTTGCAGGACTGGGGTTCAAACTCATGACCTTGCACTTTCCAGGCAGACATTTGTTCCATAAGCTATCTCCCTGGCCCCAACTTTTAAAAGCATTATTTAAGGGCCAGCCAAATAGCTCAGAGGATTAAAGCACCTACAAGTAGGCACAGGGGCCAGAGGTTCAACCCTCCAGCCTGCTCAGCTGGCCCTGCCCCCAGGGCACACTGAGACAGCAATTAAGACTGTACTTGGTGGCATGGGAGCTGAAGATAGGAGGATTACTATGAGTTGGATCTAGTAGTGAGACCCTAAACACCTTGTAGACCCTTCCCTAAAATACAAAAGAAAGAAAGGAAGGAAGGAAGGAAGAAGAAGAAGAAGAAGAAGAAGAAGAAGAAGAAGAAGAAGAAGAAGAAGACGAAGAAGAAGAAGGGAAGGAAGGAAGAGAAAGAAGGAAGAGAAAGAAAGAAAGAAAGAAAGAAAGAAAGAAAGAAAGAAAGAAAGAAAGAAAGAAAGAAAGAAAGAAAAAGAAAGAGGGACCAACCAACTTTCATTTATGGATGAAAGGAAATGATTTGTCTTAAGGACATTTGCAGAGCTAAAATACCAAATGTGAGGTGAGGTCACTTGAAAATAAACAGAAGTCTCGCCTTCCTAGGGCACCCTCTCCAAGTGGAAGTGAGCACATTTACACATTTGTACTTCCAACGTCAGCATGGACGCTCCTGTTGCCATTATCTGTCTTCCCACCAAATCATGAGATTCCGTATGAGGAAGGTATTCTTGGTGTGTTCCAGTTACTACAGTAGTCTGAGATTGTTCGCATGTTTGCTACTTTTTCATTCACAGTGCTGGGGGTACAACCCAAGCCTCACATCTGCTAAGCAAGCTGGGGGGTGGGGTATGCACACCTGTAATCCCAGTCCTCGGGAGGCTGAGGACCAAGGATTGTAGCAAATTGGGACCAGCCTAGGCTACAAAGTGAGCTCAAGGCCAGCCTGAACTCCATAGTGAGTTCTTGTCTCAAAAAGACAGGAAAAAATAAAAAATTTAAAAAAAAAACCACACCTGATAGGCAAGCACTCTGCCACTGAATTGCACTTCTAGTCCAGCATCTCAAAGTTAATTTAAAACAAAACAAAACACCTCTGTGTGTCTCTTTCTGAGACCTGGGATTAAAGCTATGATTTTCTTTACTACCTTTCTCTTAAAAAAAAAAAAAAAACCCACAGATACCAACCCAATTGGCTACATGCCATAGCTTTCTAGATTCACCCAGCCCTACTTAGGTCTCTGACCAGGTTTCACATTGTTTACACTGGCTCTGCCCTGGCACTCACCGCTGTAGGGCATCATTTCTGGCATTTTCTCACTGACTACACCGACTTGAACTGCAAGACCAAGACTGTCAAGGAAGAGCATCAGAAATCAGAGCTTGGAATAAAGTCTGAAATACAGCTGGCTTATTAGGTGTTTGCAAACTAAAATCACTCAATAATGATGTAACATTTCCTGAGCCTCTACAATACTCACAAGACTTTATTGAGAATGAAAGTTTTAAGAAATAGAAAGATGGGACCAGCAAGATAGTGCAGCAGAATAAGCACCTGCTTAGGCAAGCTCGGGGACCAGGCTGTACCACATGCTATGCAGACCCAGCCCCCAGTTGCACAGAGCTGATCACTGAGACCTGGCGTGGTGGGGTGCACATCTGTAATCTGGGGAGACTGAAAACAGGAGGATCACTACCAGGCCAAGCTGTGTGATGAGATCCTGTATCAAAAGGGGGGAAGGGAGGGAGGGAGGGAGAGAGAGAGAGAGAGAGAGAGAGGGAGAGAGAGAGGGAGAGAGAGAGAGAGAAAGAGAGAGAGAGAGAGAGAGAGAGAGGAGATCCCTACCATCCAGAGCAACGATAGAAGTGCCCTTACAGAGATATCCATGAACAGCTATGGGAAGACCCCTCAAGAGCACATTCCACACTGGAAACAGAGGGGTACAGGAAAGAAGCCTCACACTTGTGGCCCCAAGTTAACTGTTAGGTGCTAAACCAGTATGGCTTTCAGCCTGCTTCAGTCTCAGGGAAGAGGTGACCTGCAGCATTGTCGGCAGCCTTACATGATGCTGCTGTTTACCAAGATTGGGAACAACGAGCCCTGCTGCTGTGCTGGTGGATTCAGCTCAGGGTGTAGCTGAACGAAACGTGCACACGGGATAAACAAGTGGAGACATTCATCCATGACTCCGACTTTATCTTGGGGAGTAGCTGGCTGCCTACAGCCTCCAGACTGAGCATTGATGTAAGTCAGGGTGGCCTCAGAGGACCCCAGAAGGGCGAACAGAGAGGGGTGCAGGCAGGGGATGCCAGCACTGCTGGCTTCCTAACTGGCCTCAGCGCCCACTTTCCCGGTGACAGAATGTGTCCCGTGGAGCTAACGGGCCTCTAACGAAGTTAAATGTCTCCAGGTCCAACAGCCCGCTTGTGTTGTGCGGCGACAGCCCCTCGGCCTCGCTGGTGACAGCAAGCAGCCCCGCGACCCAGGAAGGTCCAGCCGGTCTCTCTGCTTGTCTCCTGGGCGCGTCCTTCCCCTTCCTGCTGGGGCGCCTGAGTCCGTGCAAGCCCAGAGCGGCCGAAGCTCTCCCTGCCTGTCAATGTGCAAAGGCTACCAGGGCCTGGATCAGCCATGCCAAGGAAGGACTACTTTCTCCCCAGCAGAGCTACCTGAAGCCCAGGAGGCCAGGGCCTCAGCAGGAAGCAGTGACGAGTGGAGGGTGGTGATTGGAAGCCTCGTGATGAAGGGCCTGAATGTGAGAACCACTGGACGGAGCCATTTCCCAAGACGGTGCGGCGGGCCTGATCCACACTGCAGCCACCAGATCCCTGGATGCGAAGTGAGTCCTAAGACAAAGGAGTGCGCTGCAGGAAAGGGTTCCTGTAGTGGGAAACCTAAGAAGAGGCCATGGCTATAAGAGAACAGTGTTGGGGAAAATGTTTTCTTTTTTTTATTTTGAAGGTGAGGGCCAGTCAACCGGAGCATCGCTGAATTTCCATGTTGTGTCTACCCCTAAGTTCAGAAGGATCTTCAGTGGACAGAGGGGTCCCATTGCTCTACAACTCAAGTAACTTTACTAGCCAGTGTATCACATGCCTTCTAACCAGGGAAAAGGAAAAAATCACAACACTGGTTGTTTTTAATTTATTTATTTCACGTTATTCGTGCCAAACGAGTAGAGCTTTGAATGTTGTCTCTTAAAGCACTTGAAAATTAACTGATTGGTGAATGTATGTAAAATTGTTGGTGTTACACTGAGTTTACCTAATGTAACTCCATGCTCACCATCTGGTTAAAAGTGACTTCACATATTTTCAGCTGCTCAGATGAAACAATAGTCTCACAAACACCCCACGTGAGCACACCAGCATGTGCGGAAGGCCACTTCCAGGTTGGGGGAGGCAGCCTGGTCCTGAAATGAATCTCATGGGTGAGCCAAGCAGTCCTGCTGAACAAGTGCAAATCTCGAGATGTCTCAGTCAAAGGGTGCCTAAGTGGACGGGCTCACCAAGCAAGAAACCAGCAGACACCTGAAGCGAGACATGGAGAATGCAGGACTCAGCCATGCGTCCACCTTCTGTGTAAACACAACCATGTCACTGATAGGTTGCGAAAGGCTTTCTACGTCCATATAACTAAACAATAGCCATTTAGCTAACTTATCTTTTAAAAACATGTAATTAAATTAGCCCCACAGTGACCTTTAGCCATAGGCTATCAATTGTTTATTAAATGATCAACCTTTGCACATTGATTAGCTATCAGTTTTTAATTACAAAGGTCAATTTTCATATTCTGTCCACGCAGTGAATTTAACAAGATGTCAGCTGTCTTGCAGAGAGGAGCCTCTGCTATGTCTAAAGCAGACAATTTAAGTACCCAAACCTATGACCAAATCATTCTCATTCTGGAACACAATAACAGGTACATCTGATTTGGTCCTAGATTTGGAAATCCAGATGGTCCCCAACTTATAATGACTTGGCTTGTTATTATTTTTGGCTCTGCAAAAAAGAACAACAAAGCTACATTTACTGGAAACTTTGTTTTTTGTTTTTTGGGGTTTTTTTTTCTTTTTTTTTTTTTGAGGAAATAGTCTTTTAATATTTGAAGAATATTAACTATAAGGCAAAGAATTCACTTATTTCATTAACAGATGAATCAAATTCCAGTATATATCTTTGTTGCTTGACCTCAGGTCATTTAAGTGAGAACTTCAACCATTGTTTGTGTCAAAACTATTCCTCTTTGTCAGTTACAACCACAGCCTTCATAGTGATGCAAATATCAGCAAAAATAGTTGAAAATATTATATATAATTCCACATACAATGAATACACAGAACATAAAATAAAAACATATATTTACAATTTGCAAGCAATAGTCTAGACATAATTTATTTTACTGGAAACTTTGAATTTTGATCTTTTTCTTAGCTGGTGATATGGTGTGTGATAAATATTATCCTGATGTCCAACTATAAGCTAATACAAGTCTTATGAACGTGCCTGAAGTAGGCTAATGATCTTTGCAACTAGAGTATACTGAACACTTTTTGTTCAGAATTGGAGATTTTACCAGGGGTACTTTACCCCTGAGTTATGTCTTCAATCCATTTTATTTTTTAACTTGAGATAGAGTCTGGCTAAATTTCCCAGACTGGACTTAAACTATGGTCTTCCTACCTCAGATTCCTAAGAAGCTGGGATTACAGGTGTCTGCTACCATTCCCAGATCTTCAGTGAATTTTTGATTTACCATTATTTTCAACTTATAATGGGCTTATTGGGATGTAACTCTTATCATCTGTTAAGAAGTATTTGTATCTTTTACTACTTTTAAAAAAAGCTGAGATGAGTCCAGCCAGGGCTAAAAAAAGTGAGCTCAAGGCCAGCCTGAACTGCATAGTGAGACCTTGTCTCAAAAAAAAAAAAAAAAAAAAAAAAGCTAAGAGTGACAATCTAGGTAATATTAATCTATTGTACAAATCAAACCTCTGAATGACATCTTTTTTTTAAGCCTCTGAATGACATCTTAATCAAAAGAAACCATGAAATAAATAAACAAATCAAATATAGAGTTGAGGACTAACTAAGGTAAAAGAATAGCAGGGGATCCTATGGCCAGGTGGCCCTGCACCTGCTATGCTAAATTTGAGAATTTCCTATGTTCCTAAGGTCCACTCTGTTATCTAGACACTGCAAAGTGGTTGTACCACTACAAAGCTTCTGTACCCTAGAACCCAAAATCACTGACCCTAGCCCAGGACCCAGGACACCTGAGTAGTGTGGAGACAGGCAGAGGGCAATGGAGGCTGTGGAACCACAGAACCACGGAACCACAGAACCATGGACCCATCATCATCACCATCATCATCATCATCATCATCATCATCAAGCAGAAAGCCCAGAAAATGTGAAGCAAATAATTGTGCTTTCTAACCATCTATAGTTATTGCACAAAAGAATATAAAGAACAATTTTCTACAGAAAACTATATACCTAGTCTATAGTAACATAGCATAAAACAAAATAGGTGAGCTCTTCATCCTCAAAGAGACTCTAAATCAACAGATATTTTCATCATTGTTGCTTTTTAAATCTTCTTGCTTAAGCTTTATCTTCAATGTTTGGAGCTACTTTGACAAAGAAGTGAACAAATCGTGGAGCCAGCCATGGTGGTTCATACCAGTAACCATGGTACTCTGGAGGCTAAGGCAGGAAGATCATGTTTGAGGTCACTTTTATTTTATTTTATTTATTTTTATTTAATTTATTTATTTATTTATTTATTTATTTATTTATTTATTTATTTGTCTTTTTGAGACAGGGTCATGCTGTACAGTTCAGGCTGGCCTTGGGCTCAGTTTTGTAGCCCAGGCTGGTCTCAAACTCGCACCGATCCTCCCGCCTCAGCCTCCCCAGTGCTGGGATTACAGGCATGCCCCACCACACCCGGCTGAGGTCACTTTTATATAACAAGTCCCAGGCCAGCCCAGACTACGAAGTGACACTCTCTCAAAAAAAAAAAAAAAAAAAAAAATGAGAGCCGGGTGTGGTGGTGCACGCCTGTAATCCCAGCACTCAGGAGGAGGATGGGTGAGAATTTGAGACCAGCCTGGTCTACAAAACTGAGCTCAAGGCCAGCCTGAACTGTACAGTGAGACCCTGTCTCAAAAAGACAAAAATAGGGGGACAGGGAGGCAGGGAAAGGAGAGGGAGTCATCAAAAAAAATTTTTAGGGCCAGCCTGATAGCTCAGCAGACTAAAGTGCCTGCTTAGGCAGAGCACAGCAGCTAGGATTCAATCCCAGCATGCCATGACCACCCAGCCTACAGGACACACTAAAAAAGTGATTGAGATTGGTCATAGTGGCATATGCCTGTAATACCAGCACTTTGGGAGGCCGCAAACAGGAGAGTCCAATTTACGTAGTAAGACCCTGTAGACCCTGTCCTAAATACAAAAAAGAATTTTTACTTGAAATTAAATAGGAAAGCACTTTTTCACTTCAAACATTTCCCCCAATAAATTACTTACACAGGCAACAAACAGAAAAGTTCAATATGCTGGAAGCCAGCTGTTCTCCGGAATTACCATAGATAGTATTCAAAGGAAAATGCAGCAAACATTTTTTCCATGAGATCAAATAGAATGAATTCACTTTTTAAAAAATTCATAAGAATCTCATTCAAAGTCTCTACAAAGTGGTTTGTGATTTTTGCATTGCTGCTGCTGTAAAACTGACTGCTAGGCATAAACTCTATTACTTTCAAAGGCTTACTTCAGGAAGTGTATCGAGTCCCTCACCATGGTCACTCAGATTCAAATCCCTCTCAGCATTCCTACTAGGGGTGCAATTCCAAGACCATCTCTGGCTAAACACTTCCATGCAGCTCCACAGAACCAGACTGGCTAGAGACCCTACGAGGAGAAAGACAATGCCACATATCCTCTCCCTGAGCTCTGTATTGGCACCTTGGCTTTCAAGTATTCTAAGGATGCTGAATATTAACTTCAGGTTGTAACTTGATATCGATGACCTTGTAACAGTTGGCGAACCAGTCTAAGAGTCTCTCCAAAGAAACCAACCAGGGGTCCAAGAACTGGAACACAAAATCATTGGCCAGAACGAATGCTTAGGACACCTGCTTTGTAATACTTGCCAAGATGAGTGTGCAGGGTGCCCGGAGACACTGTCTGGTGGGAGACCCACCTCTTATTGAAGGCATAAGAGGGCTCAGGGACAAGTCAGCCATGAGCAGAGGCACAGAATCTGTTCAATCAACATCTGGGGCAAGAACCTAAGTGTCCAGCTTTCAACACCTGCCACACTGCCATGCAGAGAAGCAAGAAAAAATAGAATCAGGCCCAGCGCCACCACACACTCTCCACATCCCCTTCTTCCTCTCCCACAGGCAGACCTGGGCTCCTACCACTTAGATCTTTTTTTTTTTTTTTTTTTTTTTTTGTCTTTTTGAGACAGGCTCTCACTATGCAGTTCACACTGGCCTTATGCTCACTTTTGTAGCCCGGGCTGGTCTCAAACTCACACTGATCCTCCTGCCTCAGCCTCCCAAGTGCTGGGATTACAGGCATGCACCACCATGCCTGGCATTGAGCTCAGTTTTGTAGCCCAGGCTGGTCTCAAACTCTCACCGATCCTCCTGCCTCAGCCTCCCCAGTGCTGGGATTACAGGCATCCGCCACCACGCCCGGCTCTAGATCTTAAGTGAATAGTTTAACTTGTTGTCTCTGTAATACATCTCTATGCATTCAGCCAGAATATATTTACCTAAATCTTTGTTTGCTTATTTGTTTGTTTAAAGTGTAAACCTCAAAAATCTTTTCAGTAGAGAAGTAAAAAGTCATATTAATTGCTGAATATAGTTGAGAGATTTGCGGTTTTTTTAATGACCGCCTACCTCCAGCTCATGTAACATAACTTCTGTTTTTAAAAAACATAGAACTACACAATACTGTCAAAACAACAAAATGACTTCAAACAAAGCAGGGGGCATAATTATAATAATTATTCAACCTTGGCTGAGCACTTTCTGATGTAACATCTAACTTGTTTCTTCTCACAATCCTTTTTTCCTACTTATTATAATTCAGTCATGGGCTGGGTTCTAGGAAAAACAAAATAAGAAATGGTCATAGAAAGTAGAGTCACAATTTAAATTCAAAATGCTAAAACAGAATATCCTGGGAGGGTGATCTTTGCCCCCTCAAAGCAGGGCTCCTTTTGATGTCCTGGGAGAGGTTGGAAGCCAGGAAGAAAAGAGCAGGAATGGACAATGATGAGAAGTTGGCATCAAGTGGTAGGACTGGAGTGCTGAAGCATTCTTACAGCCCCAACATTAAATTCTGCAAGGTAAGACCTGCTGATTCCGAGAACACTTGAAGAAGGTGGCCAGACCCTGAGGACTTTCTTTGATAATCAGTACAAACAGTTTAAAGGATCTACCCAAGAGATCTTGCCATGGGGGTAAAAGCATGAACTGAATGGAGTGTGATAAAGAAAATTAAAAAATCAAGAAACTAACCATCATAGACAATATACCAAGAAAATAAAATCAGGGAGGTAGAATACTGTGATGGCCCAATACAAGGAGCAAAGCAGCTTTCTCAAAACAAAATTTTCATTGCTTCAGAAACAGCTCTACTTTAAGCCATAAACATACTTACTAAGTATTCAAGTTATCTTCTCTGTCAATCAGAAAAAGTAGAAAGTTACATTATTGGTCTTTTGCTTCTAATTTAGGCTTTGAGGAAGTGTACAACTTGTCCCAGACCACCTGGTCAATCCATAGTAGTATGGAGTAAATTGACATTGCGGGCTTGCAATTAAAGACAGAATCTGGGGCCCAAGTCTCCCTTTGTGCTCCTTCCCAGTCAGAGAGAACCTGGCAGTGAAGGGTGGGTTTTGACACCTGCATCTTGCCTTGCACACGGGGTGGCCAACTGACCCCATGACCTGGTTGCCTCTGTCCGCTTGCCTGGATGGCTGATCTGCTCCTAACTAAAGATGCATGGGCAAACAGCCACCTGCAGAGTAGTGCAGAGGCCAGCCCAGTGGTGTTGCCCTGAGGGACTGCAGTACAAGAAGAATGCAGACTGTGACTTCAGCCCTGGGGTTGCTGGCCACAAGAGCTCCAGAGCTTCCCAAAGCACCGAGAACTCCAAGGCATTCAGTGGTGTCCCATATTGATAAGAATCCATGATAGCAGCTGCATATTAAGCTGTTGAAAAAGAGAATGAGTGATTAAATCACACTAAGCCATCTGAGGATGTTTTAAATGACAGCTTAGTAATAGAACAGGTATTTCTAGGTCCTGGCTGCACCTTGAAGTCACACAGGGAAGTCTCAACAAACTAGGCCAGTACAGCATTTCTGTCTCATCTGATTCAGCCAAATAAGCCTTCTGCCCGGTCCCCAACTCAGAAAAAAGACAGAGAAAAGAAAAGAGAGATTGACAGAAGAAAGACTAGTGGATATAGACCATCACTTTATGGTCTTCAAGAAGGGGCGAATCCAACTCTATCAGGTACTCAGAGCTGTTCCAGCACCTGTTTGATGCTCTAGTATGTAATATTTCATAAAAGCAAATATAAAGACAGTGGTCTGAATAATTAAAGTTAATCTCAAAAGCTACAGCCTAAGACAACACCCTTCCAATTGGCTCTGGCACATTGTGTTAAAATTTTTTTAAAAAATTCAAACAAATTTTATGTCCTTATCTGTTTTTTGTTGTTGTTGTTGCTGTTGTTGTTTTTGTCTTTTTGGGACAGGGTCTCACTATGCAGTTCAGGCTGGCCTTGAGCTCACTTTTGTAGCCCAGTCTGGTCTGGAACTCACACCAATCCTCCTGCCTCAGCCTCCCAAGTGCTGGGATTACAGGCATGCGTCATCACACCCAGCTTTGTCCTTATCTTAATAGGCTTCACTGAGATGAACTGTCAGGGATTTAATTTTAGGCTCTTTTTATTTTTATTTTTTTTAATGTATTTGATATGGGGTCTCATTACACAGCTCAGACTCATAATGATCCTCCTGTCCGAGCCTCCCCAGTGCTGGGGTTACTGGCATGTGCCACCACACAGTGACCAGCTGAGCAAGCCCAGGGGCAGGGCCCGCACAGCATGTGGTACAAGGGGTGGAACCCCTGTCCTTGCTCTTGCCTAAGCAAGTGCTTAGTCTGCTAAGCTCTCTTTCCCACCTGGTTCTTCTAAACATCAGAGAATAACTGGAAAATGCATCTTTGGGAAGCTATTAAAAAGTCTGTGTCATGATGAACTCCAAGGACTACAGGTGTGGCTCAAAGTTTTCCATATCTGATACAAACAGAGAATGCTATTTCTTTCTGAACTGCTGAAGACATAGGTGTGGAAAAGGCACAGTACAGATAAACTGCAAATACCAAGTGCATCCCAAGGGCCGTCCTTGTCCTACCTACTTCATATAGGTTATTGTGTCTCACCTTCACAAAAACCTGCAGGGCAGGTATTAATTTTCCTGCTCTACAGGTGAGGAAACAGGAGCTCATAAAGATTAAGGGGCTTGTGCAAGGCAGTCTCCTTAGGAACTGGCCACACTCAAGACTACGTGCCTGTGTGTGTGTTCTGAGCCACATACCTCTGTCTCCTCATAAATCAGGTTCAGCAAGACAAAAAGCACACTTGCTCTGAGGTATAGCCTGAGGCAGGCAGAGTCTTCCTGGAGCCAGGTGACCTCAGCGCAGTTGCCCCACAACCTATTCTACTTCCCTCAGTAGCCTGGGCATCAATTCTGATAAATGGCGAGGCAAGGCTCCCTGTTGAGGGGAGAGAGACCTGTCATAGAACAGCTTTGTGGCACTCCTTTTGTCTCTATAATTATCCATAAAGGAAGGAATCTCCTATAATGATTTATTTTTTTTTTTTTAAAGTTCTGAAAGTTTTTTCAGAGCTTTTGTTTGTTTATTTATTTATTTTTATGGCCAGCTCAGCCTGCCCTGAGGGCAGGGCTGGTGCAGCATGTGGTGCTGGGGATCGAACCGCGGTCCCTGCAGCTGCCTAAGCTTTCCTAAGCAGGTGCTTTAGACCACTGAGCCATCCTGCCAGGCCCCCCTATAATGATTTAAAATTTGCTGTCTTCTTCACCACCAACCAGTCAGTTGTCATGCAAGGAGGTTCTGTGAATTCAATCGTGCCTTTGTGCTTGGAGTGTGCCTGGGATGAGCTCAGATCAGAAGACACAGCTGGAAGCTGGCCAGTGTCACGGTGCTGTGTCTCAGACCTGTAGACACCAAGTCTTCATCAGCATTTGTGAGACTGAATTACTCAACCTCAACCAAGTCCCACTGGTTGCGTATTGTGGAATATACTTTTAATGACACTAGGGAAAATACTCAGAAGCAGAAACCTAAAAAGGAACAAAAGGATGTGTAGTTGAAGATGATGGAGTACAGATACCTTTTTTTCTTTTTTCTTTTTCTTTTTATTTTTCTTTTTATTATTTATTTATTTATTTGTGTTTTTGAGACAGGGTCTCACTATACAGTTCAGGCTGGCCTTGAGCTCACTTTTGCAGCCCAGGCTGGTCTTGAACTCGCACCCATCCTCCTGCCTCAGCCTCCCGAGTACTGGGATTACAGGCGTGCACCACCATGCCCGGCTTTTTTTTTCTTTTTGAAACAAGGTCTCACTATGCAGTTCAAGCTGGCCTTGAGTTCAGTTTTGTAGCCTAAGCTGATCTCAAACTCAAACAGATCCTCCTGCCTCAGCCTCCCAAGTGCTGGTATTACAGGCATGCCATGCCATCTCACTCAAATTACAATAAAAGGATGTTTGTTGAGGATACCAATCCCAAAGGAGAAATAATTGCAAGAATTAGACACACACACACACACACACACACACACACACACACACACACACACAGAGAGAGAGAGAGAGAGAAAACAAATGCTAACTAAGTAGTCCAAGGAAAGATAATGCCTTAAAATCAGTAGAGAACAATCAAGCTGGGTGGCACAAACCGGCAGTCCCAGCACTTGGGAAGCTGAAGCAAGAGGATCATTGTCAGTTTGGGGTCAACCTGGGCTACACAGCGAGCTAGAGGCCAGCCTGAACAATACGACAAAACCCTGCCACAAAATAAAAGTCTAAAAAATAACTAGGGCTGTGGGCCAGTGCAAAAGCCCTGGCTCCCGCCCTCGCAACCACCAAAAAGAAAAAAATTAGCAGTTAAGGGAGCATAGACACAACTCTCTTCTGTGACAGTGCTCTTCGCGTTGTGCTTTGCCTTTGGCGCGTGCATGGAGTCCAAGTGAGGCGTGCTTCCTCGCTTCGGCAGAGGCCCCACGCCAGGCCAGGGCCCACAGCCACAAGCCAGACAAAACCTGCTGGGAGGTTCCCAGAGTCGCCTCCCGGCCCAAGCCAGTCCGGAGGGCTCGGCAGCCGGCGGGCAGAACGCGAGCTGGGCTTGAGCGCACCAAGCCAGGCAGCTGTGTGCTGGCAGCTCCTGGAAGAAGCGTTGCGCCCCGGAATGGCGGCCCCGAGGCACCCGAAGGCGGTGCGCCCACCCGAAGCCTGAGCCAAGGAAGCCTCCACCATGAGGAGAAGCCAGAGGCCAGCTGTGTGCAGGGCTTAGGAGCAGCTCAGGCTTGAGGTTCTGAGGCCTGAAGAGAGTGGTGACCCATCGGGAGGAAGCCGACAGATGGATACTGAAAGAAAAAAAATAAAAACAGCAATGGGGAAAAGAGGAAGAGGGAGAATAGGTCAGGCAACATCCCACAGAAGCTGATCTAACTTGTGTAATCCTAGCACTCAGGAGGCTGAGGCAGGAGGATCACCCAAGGACAAGGTTAGTCTGGTCTACAGAGTCAGTTCAAGGCTAGACTGAGTTACATAGCAAGCCCCTGTCCTAATAATCAGCTGAGAATATAGCTCAGTGGCTCAAACACCTGCCTGGCAGTGCAAGGTCCTGAGTTCAATTCCCTATACCAAAATAATAATAATAATAATAATAATAATAATAATAATAATAATAAATAGGACCACAGTTCAGGTGTAATACTTACCTAGTCATGAAATCATAATCTAGCGATTGCTGAAGATAAAGTTAAATTATAACACGTCTATATGCAAAAAATTAGGGGAGGACATATTTGCACTTCAGGTGTGTTTGTGTATGTGTGTGTGTGTGTGTGTTTAAGGATGACTTTTTTTTAAAAAAACATAATTGGTAAGACAAGCATGACGGCGCATGTCTGTGTCTGAGCACTGAGGCAGGAAGATCATTAGGAATGAGCGGCTGTCCCGAGGTCCTATCTCAAAAAGAAGAGAAGACAAGGAAAAGCAGAAAAAGAGAAGAATGATTGGGTAAAGAGATCTATATGCTCACTTTCCATAGCAGGAAGTAAATAGATGATAACTGAAACACAATCCAGAAAAAGGAGGAGCACAGGAGAATGACAGGCAAAAAGCAACTAACTTTAATAAATCTTTAAAAAACTAACAAGCCTGGGCCTGGGGAAGCAGCTCTGTGACAGAGCACCAAGCATGCATGAAGACCCAGGCTCAATCTCTACTATTGTCTAAAAAAAATTAACGAAGCTGGACGTGGTGGCACACGCCTGTAATCCCAGCACTAGGGAGGCTGAGGCAGGAGGATTGGTATGAGTTCAAGACCAGCCTGGGCTACTAAGGTGAGCTCAAGGCCAGCCTAAACTGCATAGCGAGACCCTGTCTCAAAAAGACAAAAAAAAAAAAAAAACAACCTAGGAAGTGTCAGAAAGTTAGTAAAAAGGGGGAAAAAATCATATTAACCTCAAGGTCGTGTATTATAAAGATGGGGATTACCTCCCTTCTGCCATCAGCCTAAAACCAACAAGAAGCATAAAAATGTCTTCATGGGCAATGCTAATGCATGTCTTAGCCCAAGTAGTAAACCTGAAGATAGACAGCTTATGGGAAGCAGTCACCAGCTTGGCCATGGCTGGGAGAATGCCTGTTGTTCCCTGAGGGTTTGGGGACTTCAAGCAGCACTTTGGCCTTCAGGCGCAAATACTGGAAGCATCAGGCAGTGAAAGGATGCTGGGGAGCAACTAAGATGTCTTATAAAGGGTGCCGAACCCCAGATCTGGACCTCACCTTCTGGCTCAGGTGCCTGCCTCTCCATGCTCACGCGGGGCTTGGGTTCATCAGAGCCAGCTGCAAATGTCTAGGACAGCAGAGAACAGAGCTCCATGCCAAATGGAAATAGGAGTATTAAATAAGTTTGCATCCAGAATAAGCACCCCCAACCTGGCTCTGAGGAAGCTTTCAGAACACTCTGACAAGGAGGCACCACTGCAGCCTGCAGATGGGCGCCCTAGCGACCTCAGTGACCCACAGCACCAAGGCAGCCCTGAGCCCCTGAGAGCAGACCCCATCCCTCTTGAGCTGACCCCAAAAGGAAATGCATGGCATTTCCAGACAAGGGGAGGAGTGAACTCTAGACCAGCTATTATTTCACTTAGGAGAAGTAAATAGATGGATTTTTCTTTTTTTCTTGCATCCAGGATACGTGCAGCCACACCTGTCTTGTCTGAGCTCATCTTTCTACTCCCAGTGCTCTCCAGCATGGTCCTCCTAGCAAATGCTCATCCCCAGGGCAGCCAAAAGGCCACCTTCTTCCTCCAATTCTCCCTTACCTTCTTCCAATTGGCAGAATTAGTTACGTTTGCATGTTTAGTCCCACAACTCTTCATACTATACTCCCCGGCTAGCCAGTATTTTGTTATCTCACACCCTTACCATTGCCTTGGGGATATAAATCTTTCCTACGTTATTAACTCCCTGATGAGAAAACCAGTGACCTACCCATCTTTCAAACACCGTATCTCCAATTTCTTGGTTCTCGGTCTATTATAAGATTCAAGAGACCCCATCGCAATACCTGGCCCAGCGCGAACACTTCCTGTTGAACAGCAGTATTGCATCTCCTGCGGACTCTTCTGAGCTTCTCATGGAAGTGCATGGAAATGGGAAAAGACCCAGTCCAGAGAGGAGGGAAGAAGGTAATTTTGATAGAGATGCCATTCCTCCTGAACCCCCTGCCAAGAGAGTGTGTACCATCAGCCCTGCTCCTTGGTATAGTCCTGCTTTCACTGTGCCCCTTATGAATCCTGGTAGACAGTTTCATCCTACTCCTCCACCTCTTCAGCACTATACCTTAGATGATATTGCAACTTCTCATCTATATCGAGAACCTACCAAGATGCTAGAGCATCAGTATATTCGTGAGAGACACCACAATCTCAGTCTAAATGGAGGTTATCAGGATGAATTGGTAGACCACCGTTTGACTGAGAGGGAATGGGCTGATGAATGGAAACACCTTGACCATGCCCTGAACTGCATAATGGAAATGGTGGAAAAAACCAGGCGCTCCATGGCAGTTCTCAGGCGCTGTCAGGAATCTGATCAGGAAGAACTGAACTACTGGAAAAGACAATTTAATGAAAATACGGAGATGAGGAAAACAGGGACTGAGTTGGTCTCCAGGCAACACAGCCCCGGGAGTGCAGATTCTCTAAGTAGTGGTAAGGGCAAAGTCTGACGGAAACCTAGAACAAACAGCAGCTTTTGGAACCCACCTGATGTGACACATCTCTTTGACTTTAAAGAACACTGTTACTAGACTGTGGTGTTGGGAAGACATGGGTGATTACAAAGAGTAAAGGAAAAAAATATATGGAGTCCTTGGTACTTGGAATGTTTAAGAAATGCTCATTGTTCCTCATGGAGTATCAATATACTTTGTAAATTATTCTCTATACACAAGCACACACATTGCATCACAATCAAAGAGCATTTGATTGTGAAAGCATGCTTGAAACCAGGTGTGGTACGCATCAATTATCCTAAACCAAAATTTTCACATTTGAGCCCAGCCTGGGCAACTTAGTGAGACCCTATCTCAAAAAAGGGCAGGAAATATAGCTGATTCAAAAGGCCCTATATTTAATCTACAGTACAACAAAAAGAAATAAATTCAGGCCTTGACTTAATGTACTACCTCTCAAGAAAAAAAAAAAAAAGATTCAAGTAGCAGGAGTGCCAGCCAAATAGCTCAGCAGATTAAAGTGCCTGCTAGCAGACGCAGGGGTAGGCGGTTTGATCACCAGGCCTGCCATGCTGGCCCCGACCCCCAGGCACACTGAAATGGCAACTGAGACAGGGCATGGTGGTGCACACCTGCAATCCCAGCTCTTGAGAGGCTGTAACAGGTGGATCAGTACAAGTCCATTCTAGTAGTGAGACCCTGAACACCCTGAGACCCTTCTCTAAAAGTGAAAAAAAAAAAAAAAA
>PVJA010024699.1:15757-31649 GCA_004027025.1 Myocastor coypus | reverse complement strand
AGTATGGTCCCTGCTGAGCCTCAGGGACATGAGGACAGTCTTCATCTGACCCATGCTGGGCAGCACTGGCAAGATGAGGGACATTGTAATTAACTTAGAATATCATGTATATCTTGTGGCTCAGGTGTCCTGGGGGCAGTACATGGAAAGGGATGGCAGTGTCCTTGGAAGGGGCATCAGGTTGCTCACTGGCTGGGGCCTGGGCTGACAGGTCCCCTGGGATCTTCAGAAGTGGGAAGTGGATGTTATGCCTGGCCCAGGATGGGGCAGAGGAACTGCATCAGGCCGCTTTCCCCTTCACCAACCAGCTGCACCTCTCTCTGGAGCCCTAACTAAGGAAAAGAGGGATTCAAGCAGATAGTGCAAGAGGCCTTGGTGTACGATGGGTCCTTGTCACCTCAGTCCCCCACGTTGGTCATCACTGCACAGGAGACTTCTCTCTCTATATTCAGTGCCATTTGACAGGTGTGGTAACAATGTCCAAAAGCCACCCAGTGAAGGGAAAAAAGAGATTCCTTCTACCCCACTATCCTCTGGTGATTCACTTTGAATGAGAAAGCTGGTGGTCCTGGGAGCAGAGGCGCAGTGGGAGGCGGGCAGTGGCAATAGCTTGCCACATTGAGCTGGGGCAGGGCTCGGCTTTGGGGCTGTGAGGTTGCTCCTGAGCCCCTGCGAGAAGGTTGAGGGTGTGTTTCCCTTGCCCGAGGCTCTGACTTCGGGGACACAGCTGTGCCCTATGGCTTGGGCCCCCCATGCGGGAGACAACTTGTGTTGGAGACGAATGAGAGTGGGGAAGGGTGCCCAGAAGTCCCAAACAGAGCCAGATATGAGAAGCAGGGCCCAGGACAAAGGAGTAAGATATTTCAGGGGTGACAGAGAACTTGGGGTTTACATAAAGACGGCGACAACTGGTTCTCGACCCAAAGTCAACAGTGGAAAATCTGCAGCAGCAAGAGGGAGGTATGGATTCCAAAAATTAAAAAAGCAAACTGACAAAGAGAAATCCCAAGCTATGTGAGCCAGTGTCTGTGGGAGACTGGCCTGGGTGAGGATAAGGGCAGGGTCTGAACAGGCTCGAGGAAAGTTCTGGAAGTTCCACTCCTAGCATTTCCCAGTATTCCCTTGGTGCACTCTCACTTCTCCTTTCCCTGATAAAAATTGTGACAGCAGTCCTGCTGGGTTAAGGACTGATAAAAATAGGTGTTGTTAGACTAGCAGCTCACATCTGTTCTCAGAGAAGCTTATTAAAAATCTACACCAGTGATGGCAAGTCTGTGGCATGTGTGCCACCACAGGCTGCTTGTATCATGAAAAGCCCTAAAAAATGCAACATCACTGATCCAAACTGTCTCTCATCTACCATGTTTCCCACAAAGATTCAGTGAGGAGACCCTAACCCTGGGGAGGGAAGCCACATGTTTCCATGGTGACTGGGACTCACTCACCCTTGAAGCTCATACCTGCCTTCTTGTCCATGGAAGGACTCACAGACTGACCTCAGAATGTGGTCCCTTCAGACCACATTGGCAAGTGCCGAGAAGTCACCAGACCATGGCTGACACAGAGAACCTGGACAGAGCCACGCCCGGAGAGCACATTTCCTGCACAAGAAAGGTGACACAGGAAGCCTGCAGGCTGTGGCAGGATTTGTAAGACAACTACCCAGAAATGTTCTAGCAATATGAAATGAGGGTAAACAACTATAAAAAACACAAATGAGTAAAGTAGAGGATTCACCTGAAGCATTACCTAAAAAGACAGCAGGAAAGTCTTCAGAGAAAAACAACATAAAATTCAGAGATGTGATAGAAGTGTTGATGTCTGATGATGCAGGCTGCACAGGAGTGAGGGATATCCAACAAGCACCAGGAGGACTATTTGGAAAAAATAGTAGATTTTTGACAATAAAGGAAAGATAAAAGTCCATAGATTTGAAAGAGCTCTCAAATTTGTGTAAAACAAGAATAATAAGGAAAACGTACAACTAGGCCCATTATAGTGCAGTTCAAGAATATAAAAAACAAGTGAAGTATATATCAATGTTCTCCCTACATAATTTTTTTCCAGAGCAGGAAGATGGCCTACAAAGTTATAAGAAAAAGACTGACCATCAGATCTCTCTCTCTCTCTCTCTCTCTCTCTCTCTCTCTCTATCTCTTGCAGGACTGGGGATTGAACTCAGGTCATGGCATTTGCCAGGCAAGCACTTATTCTACTGAGCTATTTCCCAACCCCTCCACCAGATCTCTTTACTGCAGCGTGGAATATTTTTTAAAATGTGAAGAAAATAATTTTGAACCAGAATTGTATATTTAGGAAACATTCATTCAAGCTTGAAGAAAGAAAATTGTCAGATTTTAGAGTTTTAGGAGGGGTACTACAGAAAGACCCAGGTTACAGATGTGTTTATTCAAATAAGAAGAGAAATTCAGGGGAAATTTCAAGGGTGGTCAGAGATCTTGGTAAATACACTTGTCTAAAAGAAGAAAAAGAAAAAGATAAAGCACGTCTGCAGGGAGAATGAATCCAAATTCTAATCCACACAGAATCTACCTAAGAGATAGGCACGGAGGAAATACAGAGACATGAGAGCATATCAAAATTCCTATGATGATAAACCATTCCTGTGAGTTTTCAGTTAGGGATGCACAAACCAGATGTGCTAGTGCACATCTGTAATTCCAGCACTTGGGAGGATGAAGCACAAAGATGACTTCAAGTTCAAGATCAGCCTGGACTACATAGTAATTTTAAGGTCAGCCTGAACTGTACAGTGAGACTCTGTCTCAAAACAAAACAAAACACACACAAAAAAAGTATGCATGGTTTAGTAAGGATAGCTACTTTGAAGACAAAATGAAATGTACAACTTTCCGACTAACAGGAGGGAACTAGCAGGTGGTACACTGGGAAGTAGGAAAAGGAACAAATAAAAAGTATAGTATGTGGAAAATATAGAATAAAGTGGTGATAGAAATAAACCTAACAGTAATAACAATTATATTAAATGGAAATTAGATTCAGCAAAGAAAAGATAGAAATACATATATTTGGTAAGAAAATAATATCTAATAACATATATACTAAGAACATATACTGAAATTTAAAACCACAGAACTATTGAAATAAAATGATTGAAAAAAAAATCCCCCAACAGTACTGAAAATGATATGATAGGCAAATAAATCAAAGTAAGTTGAGACAACAATCTTAATATTCAACAAATTAGAGATTAATGCAAAAATTCATCAAGGACAAGGAGAAATGATATATGCCAGTACTCTTAAGAGATTGAAGTGGAAGGTTCACAAGTTTTAGCCCCAATAGGGCCTCTTAGCAAGACCCTGTCTCAAAATAAAAGAGTGCTCAACATAAAAACCTTGCAGCTGGCAAGATAGCTCAGTGGTCTAAAGCACCAGCCAGCTTAGGCAAGCTTAGACAGAGTGCAGGGACCATGGTTCAGTCCCCAGCACCACATGTCACACCAGCCCCAGAGTAAATTGAGCAGGCCACAGAAAAACAACAAAAAAAGGAAACAAGAAAGAAAAGAAGTAAAACAGTAATTATCTCAATCAATACATGAAAATTCCTTTGGTAAGGTTGAACAACATGTTCTCAAACTTGGAGTGCTGGGATTATGTGTGTGCACCACCATGCCCAGCTTGAAACTCTTAGTAAACAAGTAAGATAAAGACAGTAGAATCCTATAACCATTGTATATGATAATTGAACTTTAGATACACTTTTTCTCTTCGATATTGGGAGCACAGAAAGGCAGCCACATCACCATTATTGTTTGATGTAGAACTAGACAGAGATCATTGCTAAGGCTCTGTGGAAAGACAAAGAAGCAAGAGGGAAGGCTGAGGTAGGAGGGTCTCAGGATCAAGAGCCAGCTCAGTCTGGGCTACTTAGTGACTTAGTGAGGCCCTATCTTAAAATAAAATATTTGTAAAAAGGAGTGGAGACAGAGCTCAGTGCCAGGGCCCTGGGTTTAATCCCTAGTGACCCAAGTACACACAAAGGTGGAGCAAATGTGGAGGGAAAGATGGGAGAGGTAGAAGGAAACACTCTTTCTGTAGACAATATACTCATATAAATAAGAAAAACATAGAAACAGTAAACAAACCCTTAAAACCAATAAGAGCTCATTAAATTTGCTGTAATAAAAGAGGAATTTACCAAAAATTGAAATAATCTCTCCATGCCAGCAATAATCAATTAAAAATAATAAAAATTAAAATATTCAGATTATCAAAACTGATAAAATACCTAGGAACTACTGAAGAATTTATATGAATTTTATGTAGAAAACTTTTAAACTCCCAGTAAATACTGGTAAATCAACTGAATAGATGATTTAATATTATAAAATCTATTTTTTTTGTCTTTTTGAGACAAGGTCTCATTATGCAGTTCAGGGTGGCCTTGAGCTCGCTTTTGTAACCCAGGCTGGTCTCGAACTTGCACTGATCCTCCTGCCTCAGCCTCCCAAGTGCTGGGATTATAGGCGTGAGCCACCGCACCCATCCTATTATAAAACCTTGACAGCATCCTAAATTAACTTTTCAAGTCAATGCAATTCCTACCAAAATTCCAGGTGGTTTTTGGGAGAACTGGGTAAATTTCCTATAACATTTATCTGGAAAAATAAAGGTCCACATATAGGTTAACCTTAAGAAAGAAGAGTAAGAAAAGAGGTCATGCCTTACTAGCTAGTTAGATATACCAAGAGCCACCCTGTGGAGACACTGTGACAAGGTTCCAGAAGGAGAGGAAGAGCCCACGGCTTGGACACAGATCTTAGTAGACCTGACTGGAGAGATGGTACTTGCTTAGTAAGTGGATGTTAGGAAAAGTAGCTCTTTCTATGGAGAAAAATAAAATGGGACTCCTGTTTAATAGCATATACAATGTAACACAGAAGATTTTAAAGTATGGTAGAATACATTTGTACATGTTTAAATTACATAATGTCTGCAGTCATGGTGGGCAATTGATACATGTACATAACACATTTCAATTGTTAACCTAGTAGGATGGCTGATTTTAACAAAATTTGAAAACACCTAAAAATTAAGTGCTTTTGGTGAATTAAGGGACGTTACAGACAAACAACAAACTGAGGGAAGGTATCTTCAATATCTAAAATATTTATCAGTATCTAAAACATACATTGCAAATCAATTTAAAAAATGCAGCTTTTCCAACTGGGACAAGGGGAAGGAACAAGGACAGTTTACAAAAATGGAATCTAAAGGTTATCAAGAGATGCTCAAATCCTTTAGTAATCAGCAAAGTGTAAATTAAAACAGCAACAAGACATCAGTGGGCTTGGACGAGGGTGTGACCTTATGCTCTGCTGATGGAGGTGGAGGAGGGTAGGAGGTGGGTCAAGTTCAGCCTATGTAGTTGATTGTACACAGGCAGTGATCCCAGGGCATGGTGTACAGCTCAAGGAATGCTAGATGAGTGTGAAAGGGACACCAAGAATCTTCCTTGTGTTTCTGAAGAGGTGAATTGGAAACAGCTGGGCTCCCCACATGGAAGAGCGGGCAAGTGAAATGTGTAGGTCAGCCTAGTTTGCCCAGACTCTCAGTTCTAGCCCTGAAAGTCTACATCCCAGGAGCCCACAAAGTCCTAGGTGAACCTGGACGGTTGGTTGTCTTACTATGTGTTGGAAGTGTCTCATGGAAAACTAGGCAACACTGACAGAACTTGGTATACAGTGAAAAAAGGTGAAAGAAAATTATATACTTCCTGTAGCATCATTTTAGTAAACATATGCTTATAAAACAACAGTACCAATTTTGCAAGAATACGAAGAAAACCCTGGGTGGCAGCCTCTCTACATCTTCCCACCTCCAGGGAGCAAACGAGATGCCAGCAGCTCCAAGTAAGCCTGCCACGTGGGACTCAGGGCCAGTGCACCCCTAGAGGATAGAAAGGGTGCTTGTTTCCCCAGGCTCGATGTTGCAAGGTAGGCCTGAGGGCCTCTGGCATCCTACCTCATCAAAGTCGGCCACATCCTCGCAGTTCTCCAGGACCCGGGAGTAGAAGGACTGCCCTGTATAGGTGACAGAGGAGATCCTAGAGTTAGACTCAATATGAGAGCTGTTTAGGGAAACATTTACCACAAACAACAGAAGCCACGGCTACACTAGGTTCTCTAGGAGGAGATGCATCTGCACATACCCTCTCTTCTGATCCTCTCACTATCCCTATTTGCATGGGGACAGCACTCCGTGTCTTCTTCCCAACAGAAGCCCTGGGGCACTGGCTTGACCAGCACTAGACAGAGTGGGGGTTGGAGATGAGCACCTCGGCTCTTCTCTGCAGTGGGGCCAGCCAAACTTAGTCCTCTGGGAATCACCCACCCCCCTGGACTCTGTAGTCCCACGTGGCAGTGACAGTGAAAGATCTCCAGGGCCCCAGGGACTTTTGTGACCTAGGAACTGGTCTAATGTCAATACAGAACTGGCTCCTAACCAGGAAGGCAGGGATTTGATGTTTAAATCCTACTTTCCAGTGGTGTGTCTGCCCAGAGGAGGGTGTGTGTGTGTGTGTGTGAGTGTGTGTGTGTGTGTGTGTGTGTGTGTGTGTGCCACATGCACACACATACACGGAGAAGAATGTAATCTGAGATAATTGAGGAAGAAACTATAAAGCAGAAGTCATAGACATAGAATGTGAACCAACCAAGGTGGGAGAGGAAGAATCTTTAGCATTAGCTGAGGCGAAATCAAAACAAAATAAAACAAAAACAAAAGGAAGAATCTCAACAATGCACTCCAAGGAAGCCAGTAGAGGAGAAAGAACCATGAGAAGTGATGTGTCAGCTTTGAGCTTCTGTTAATTTTTCCCATCGGAAGCACATGCAACACAAATTAAGAACTGGGTAACTGTGGTTCCACAAGGTCTTCCCAAATGACTAGCCGTGCTGAATAATCAAAGGATTTTTCATGAACGAAGTATTAATGAGGCTTAGATACGACTGTGCCCAAGGATCTCCAGGAGTGAAAATCTGGGCCCTCTAACAGTGGGAGGTTCAAATTTGCAGAAAGCACCCAGGGCATATTTCTTATAGCCCTGTTAGAGAGGAAGTAAAATTCTGTGAAATTAACCATACAACATCTGTTCCAAGTTACCAGTAGGGATTATTAACTCATCTTGTTTCAAGTTCATTTCCAGCTAGCATCCACCCCTCTCAACACTAGCCTGGCGCTCTGCAAGGCTACAGGAGGGTCGTGGCTCTGGGATGGCATGTAGAATTTGCATATCAGGGCTTGGTTTAGAAATGTGCTAGAATCTCAATGACTTAGGCCCTGGGGATGCTTAAATTTGCCCCTTGGTATGATTGTGTGTGTGTGTGTGTGTGTGTGTGTGTGTGTGTGTGTTTGATGAACCAAATCAGTCACACAGAAACAGTGGCAAGGGCAACTTATTAAGAATACTGTCATTTTTAAAGCACTTTTGAAGAATCATGTTTCAGGAGCTTACAGACAAGCAGTGGCCAGATCATTCAAATGCCCCTTTTATCTCTCCTGGAGCAGAGCCAGCGGCCCTCCAACATCTGCTCCAAGTTGCCAGTAGGGATTACTAACTCCATCTCATTTCAAGTTCATCTCCACTTAACATCTACCCCACTCAGTGTCAGCCCTATTGATATTTCAGTTTCATTTTAAATGGCTTTCAGACAAAACCATTAAAAATTCCAGTATCTAATCACCTTTTGTGCCACAAGGATGACTGAGAATTAAGCTTAGAAGGAAATAGCTTCTTCCTTGCACAGAGAGACTTTTGTAGATGAGGTGAGGAGATCAGAAGGAAATTGAACAGCATCTTTCCCTCTGTGGCAGCTGTTCTGGAATAGCTGAGCTGCTTCATTTGAACTAAACTTTTCCCTACACCAGTATGTGCAGTGTGCATTATAGATCTGTATTCCAAGTGTAATAAATGCAATGACATCAGGCACATCTGTCTCCAGCTAGAGGGGTGTAGGGATCCAGGGTTTAACAAGTAACCTTTGTATCATTTACCATTGAAAACTATCCACATTGAGGGCTGGGGAGAAAGCTCAGTAGAATAAATGCTTGCCTGGCAAATGCAAGGACCTGAGTTCAATCCCCAGTCCCACAAAAAAAAAAAAAAAAAAAAAAAAAAAAAAAAAAAAAAAAAAAAAAAAAAAAAAAAAAAAAAAAAAAAAAAAAACTATCCACATTGCTGTTGGATCCTAAGAAACAGATAAGCTCAGAGCTCTCTTCTTATACAGGATGGCCCAGGCCCTTGGGGTCTCACACTCATCATCTGTGAGTAGTCGTCCTGGGCAGTGCATGTCCTGGGACCCTTGTGACAAGCAGCAAGAGGCTGCTTTTGTGTTATGTCCCTTAGGACCACAGATGTACTATACAAAGAATATAACTCATAGGCTGGAATGCCTGAGCTCACATCCTACTGGTGGGCTGTGCATCTTTGATATTCTTTAACCTCTCCTTGCCCTAGTGCTCCATGAAGAAAATGGAAGAAATGATAGGACTTAGAAAAGCACCTGTGTATAAGAACCAGCTGTTATCATTGTTTGAGAGTCTTGTCTTTCCTTTAGGTTTTGGCTTTTAAATTGTGTATTAAATATAAAAATGGTCTCTATTATGAACCACAGTAATAGTATATATTCAGGAATACATTTTTCCTCATTTCTGCAATATTTTTAGAGTTTTAGGCATTTTAGGTGTGAATATGTCTTCTGTTGTTTTTTGTTTGTTTGTTTGTTTGTTTGTTTTTAACAAAGTAAGATTCACAAACTCATTGAACCAGCAACCAGCCCAATGTGTGAGTGAGACTGCCCGGGGCCCACCAGAAACTCATTCTACCCAGCAATAAGGCCCAGCATGCGAGTGGAACTTTATCCATCAGTCAGGTCCAGTGTGGAAAACTGTGGCAGAACTCCTTCAGGGAGGCTAGAGACAAGACCCACCCAGCTGATTCAGGAGCAGAACATCTTGCCAGAGTGGCACAGCAGGTTCACCTACAAGGGCTGCAACAGGCAGAAGTGGAGCTCAGCAGCCAGACCTAAGCCACACCCACCTGGACGTTTGAATTTGGTAGATCCAGATCTGGCGCCAAGGTAAGAGCTCTATCAAAATGACCAGCCCCAGGTGTGTGGGTGTCATGGCCGCCATGTACAGTGCGGCCATCTTGGAGTACCTCACGGTGGAGGTACTTGAACTGGCAGGAAATGCATCCAAAGACCTGAAGGTAAAGCGCATTACCCCTCGGCACTTACAACTTGCCATTTGTGGGGATGAAGAATTGGACTCGCTCATCAAAGCTACAATTGCGGGAGGTGATGTCATCCCACATATCCACAAGTCTCTGATTGGGAAGAAAGGACAACAGAAGACTGTGTAAAAGATGCCTGGATTCCTTATTATCTCAGGACTCTTAATACTCTTTTACAGCTGTACAGTGTTGGTGATTCCAGTGTACTGTATCTCTGTGAAAAACACAATCTTGCCTTTTTGTAATTCTATTTGAGCAAGATGGAAGTTTAATTATCTTTTCAACCAACCAAATTTCTGCATTCGAGTCTTAACCATATTTTGTTACTGTGGCTTCAAAGAAGCTATTGATTTTGAAGTAGTGGATTTTAATTGAATTGACTGTTTTTAAAACTGGATTTTAATTGTGATGCAGAAGTTATAGTAACAAACATTAGCTTTTGTACAGATATTATTTCCACTCTGATGGATAAATTCAAAAAGGTCATACCCCTTCCCCACCCCATCCCCCAAAAAAGAACTCTACCAAAGCTCTATACCAAAGGTCATAAGGCAGGGCTATACAAAATGACATAGAGAAGGAGCAAAATACACTCTCAGCCCCCAAACCCACCCAAAACAAATGCAGGAGACAATAACATAGAAGAAATTGGAAATTACACACCTGAAATCTTGGAAATAATAGCATCTGAAGTAAAGAAACAACTTCAGAAAGGGATACAGGAAATCAGATGAGAAATAATTTCTGAAGTAAAAAAAAGAAATGATAACTATAATGAAAGAAGTACCAAGTGCTTCTAAAGAAGACACTGATAAAAAAATAGAGAATAGAAAAATGATGGAATCCTTGAATGAGCAGTATAGGAAAGTAACAGAATGCATGAAGCAGATTCAAAGTGCTATATAGGAAATTAAAACCTCAATCACAAGATGGCAAAACCATTTCGATTAAAGTGAAAATAGACTTTCAGATCTTAAAGACCATGCAGCTAGGGAAAAGGTAAAAAAAAAAAAAAAAAAAAAGATCTCTTAAAGACAACTAGGATGTAGGAAAAAAATAATTCAACATCCACAAGACGATGCAAAGATGAACAACATAAGACTAATAGGCATCAATGAGAAAGAAGGAGTCAGTAAAAATGATATAAAAAGAATATGGGCCAAAGTAACAGCAGAAAACTTCCCAGATATTGGGAAACAATCTGACATTTAGGTAACTGAAGCATATAGATCTCCAAATAACATCAACCTAATTAAAACCACACCCAGACACATAGTAATCAAGATCCCAGAAATTCAGCACAGGGACAGTATACTAAAAGCTGCTAGGGAAAATAAACAAATCACATTTAAAGGAAAACCCATTAGAATAATAGCAGATTTCCCTTCACAAACCATCAAGTCAAGAAGAACATGGAGCAAAGTACTACAAGTCTTGCAAGAAAACAAATTCCAACTCAGACTGATATACCCTGCAAAACTCAAGTATGATGGAGAAGTGAAATACTTCCAAGACTAAGAAAAACTAAAGAATTTAATGACGGCAAAGCCAAACCTACATAGTTTACTAAAAGATATTCTAGAGAGGGATCAAAATGACCACAGCTCTGTGAAGGAGAATGGAAAGAATCCACCAAATAGGCAAACAATTAAACACAAGAGAAAAAGAGATATGCAACAGCTGTCTTTCAACTATACTTTTGCATACAGCAGCAAAATATTTCCATATTCTACAGCATATTCTACAAATGGACTTCTCCTGAACTCTAGGGATCATGATTCTGTCTGAGTCTATAAGATAGATATCAAGGAAATAGCAATAGCTCAGTCCTACTAGTGACACTGACCACCAGTAAGTGTCATGGACACTGTCCATGTACACGACATACTAGAACTTAGTGTGCTATCCTATCCCCAGACTAGTAGAAGTTCTGGTTGTATATTTGCCATTCCAGTACCTATGTTGTGTTTTATTCTTAGTAATTCTTTACTACCAGGAAACTTTTTCTTTTTTTTTTTTTGCAGTACCAGGGATTGAACTCAGGGCTCTGCGCTTGCCAGGCAAGCACTTATCCTACTGAGCTAGCTCCCCAGCTCTGGAAACTTTTTCTTAATTGACATTTTTTTTTTTTTAAGAATCTTTCTTTTTTTTTTAATTTTATTTATTTTTTTTTCTTGTTTCAGAACCTTTGTTTGTTTATTCACTCATTTTTATGGCTGGCTCAGCCCGCCCCGAGGGTAGGGCTGGTGCAGCATGTGGTGCCAGGGATCGAACCGCGGTCCCTGAAGCCGCCCAAGCCTTTCCATGCAGGCGCTATAGACCACTGAGCCATCCCGCCAGGCCCCTGACATTTTTGTATAGAGTAACCTTTTCAAATACTATGTGAGTACTCTGAATTGATTATAAATTCATACATATGATACACAATATTCTGGCTTCTAAGTTGGACTCGAGATTTGATTTGAATTTTGGAATATTATTTTGAAATATTTAATTTTTAATTAATATTTAATTAATTTCTGAATATTGTTTAATTATAATTTATGATCCATACTATGTCTTTGACTTACAATCTACTTATAAGACATGGTATGATATTTTCTCCTAGTATTAGAAACTATAACATATATATATGTATATATATATGCATATATAAGAGAGTGAGGATAGATATATAGCTACTTTCTCTCAGTTTAGTGAGCATAAAAGTTTGTACTAACATTATTTAGACAAGATATTAGGCCTGCATTTTGTCCTCTGAATAACTACTGTGAAGACAACAATATACAATGTATTAATTATTGTAACCATCCTACTAACTTGTTTTGAAACTGTTTCATTGCTATTTTACCTGTTTTTCTCATTAAAATGAATAAAAACAAACAAAAACAAAGTAAAATTCACATTTGCAGGTCTTAAGGAAATGTTTTAATGAGTTTTGATAAGTACATGTACTCGGGTGATCACCACACAGTCATGACACAGGACATTTCTATGCCCTCAAGATGAGTCCTTGGGCACCCTTGTGGTTTGTGTCTATCTGCCATTAGCAGCAGGCAACCTCTGTCTATCACTAAGATGAGTTTTGCTTGTTTTAAACATCAAATAAATCGTATCTTACAGAATGTACTTGTTGTGTCTAGCTTTTCTTTGATCAAAATAACGTTTTTTTTGCGGTTTATCCATACTGACACATCAGTACAATAGTCTCCCGATGTCTTACAGGAGTCCTGGAACCAATTGCCTACAAATACCCAAGTCTGTGGATGTCCCTTCCATGAAATTTTGTAAGTTTTATGTTTAACTTGTGCACACATTCCTGAACACCTTAAATCATCTCTAGATTAATTTATAATATCTGATACAATGTATATTCTACATAGGCAGTTGTTACATTGCATTATTTAGGGTACAATGACAAGAAAAAAATGTACATATTCAATACAGGGACAACACAATTTTGCCCCAAATATTTTCAAACCTCTGTCAGTGAAACCTGTGCTGTGGACTCAAAACCATTGATATGAGGTCCAACTGTAACACATTCATTCTTATCACTGAGTCAAATTCCATTGTACAGATGGCCAGACCACAACTTGTTGATTCATTTTGTTGGTAGACTTTGAGTTACTTCTAATGCTGTTCTGAGAAAGGTGCTGTGAATTTTCTTGTAAAACTCTTTGTGAACATGTAATTTTCATTTCTCTTAGAAAATGTTTAGGAGCAGAATTGCTGGGCCATAGGGTAGACATGTATTTAATTTAATAAAAAATTGTTAAACAGTCAATATGCAGTGTGACAACTGTTAAAGAAAAAGTTTATTGAAAGTATTAATGTTTAATTGTTTGATCAATCTTATATACCTATATCTATTAATCTAAACTGATCCGATGATGAAAATATGTAATATAACCATTGTTAAATTTAAAAATAAATAAATAAGTAAAAAAGAAGGCAGTCACTAAGCAACAACAACAACAACAACAACAAAAAACAGTAGCGTAGTGTGGTCATATTATTTCACAATCTTATCAGCAATGTAAAAAATAAAGTAATAGCTACTCCATATTCTCATCAACATTTGATTATTTAATAATAAAGTCTAATGACTTTTATACTTTTAGCTATTTCAGTGCATGTGAAATGCTATCTTATTGTATTTGTGATTTTCCTGTCTCTTCTTCTGTTTCGTTGATTTTTTTCAGACAGGGAATCACTAATGTGTTCAGGCTGACCTTGAACTCTCTCTGTAGACTAGGCCGGTCTCCTGCTTCAGCTTTCCAAGTGGTAGGATGACAGATGTGCGTCACTGCCTCAGCCTGATTTTCATATTATTAATGATTAATGTTAAACATATTTTCATGTGTTTATCTGTCAGTTATATATCTTAATCTATGAATGTCTGTTTAAGTCTTTTTCCTATTCCAAAAACTTGATTACTTTTTATGATTGACTTCTATGGGTTCTTTATATATTCTGGCTACACAACCCTTTTGCCAGTGTGTGGCTTACCTTTTCATACTTTAAAATATTTTTTATGATAGAAGTTTTCAATTATTATGAAATTTAGACTATCAGGGCCAGCGAGATAGCTCATCAGATTAGACATATGCTTAGGCAGGTGCAGGGACTAGGGTTCGATTCCAGGCACTATATGCTCCACTGCCCCACCCCTGGGCACACTGAGCTGGCCACCGATTCTGGGAGTGGTGGCACACACCTGTAATCCCAAAGCTGGGGCAACTGAGACAGGAGCATCACTATAAGTCTGAGATGTGTAGTGAGACCCTAGTCCAAATAAATAAATTTTAAAAAGAAAAAAGAGAAATCTTTCCCTAATACAAGAACAAAGCAAGAATATTCTGTGTTCTTTTTTCTAGAAACTTAGTTTTTTTTATGTTTGGCTCTATACTTTATATTGGATTATTCTTTGTGTGTGGTATAAACTCCAGGAGTTTGAAGTTCATTTTTTGCCATGTCTAGCTATTCTAGATATCCAGCACCTTAGTTGAAAACCAATTGACTGTATCTATATGTGATCTGTATGGACACTGGATTTCCTGTTCTAATGGTCTATATGTCTGTTCTCAGGCCAATACCACACCGACTTGATGCCTACAACTTTGTAGTAAGCCTTATAATCATATAGTACAAATCTTGCCATTTTTAGGGTTGCTTGACTATTATAGATGCTTTGCATGTTAATAGAAACTTTAAGTAGTTTTCAGTTTATACAAAATAGCCTGGTGTGTTTTGGGGGGGATTTAGTTCAGGGTACATAGTAATTTATGGAGAATTGGCACTTCATACCTCTGAATCTGAATCTATTTAGATTCCTTTTACTTCTCTCAACATTTTGTTTTGCTTTTGGTATGGAGGTCTTTTATGGCTGACAAATGTATTTCTAAATATAAATTTTATGGAGCCCGGCAGGATGGCTCAGTGGTCTAAGGCGCCTGCTTAGGAAAGCTTAGGCGGCTGCAGGGACCGGGTTTCGATCCCTGGCACCACATGCTGCACTAGCCCTGCCCTCAGGGCAGGCTGAGCCAGCCATAAAAATAAATAAATAAGCAAACAAACAAAAGTTCTGAAACAAGAAAAAAAATTTTAAAAATTTAAAAAATTATAAATATATATATATATATATATAATACTATTATAAATGTGATGCTTTTAATTTCTATATGCTATCTGGCTTGTTTGCATAGAAATATATTTGCTCGTTTATAGTGTCGCACTGGGGGCTGAACCCAGGGACTTCATACTGAATGACATCCCCGGCCCCTTTTCATTTTTCATTTTGAGACAGAATCTCACCCAGCCACTGAGTTGCCCAGTTAGGTTCAAGCATGAGATCTCCCTGCCTCGGTCTCCCAGAATCCTAGGACCACTACATTTGGCCACATATTTATTTTTTGTTCATTAACCGTGTATCTTATAAATTCACTCATTATAACTATAATAGCTTTTATGTAGATTTCTTTGAGTTTTCTTAATAATCAGATTTTCTGTGCAAACAAAAGAGACAGTTTTACTTCCTTCTTCCCAGTCTGAATGAATGTTGCTTTTTTTCCCTTTGCACGATTGCCCTGGCTGGAGCCCAGCACACTGATAAATAGAAGGGGGGAAGCGGGGAAAGAGGACAGCTTCAACTTCCTCCTTACAGTTCAGTATTTCCAGAGTCTGGATGTTAGCTCTCTCTCTCTCTCTCTCTCTCTCTCTCTCTCTCTCTCTCTCTCTCTCTCTCTCTCTCTCTCTCTCTCTGTGTGTGTGTGTGTGTGTGTGGTCATTATCCAATTGAGGAAGTCCCTTCTATTTCTAGCTCGCTGACAGTTCTTACTCTCAGTGAGTACTGGATATTTTCAAGAGCCTTTTCTGCATTTATGGATATAATCATGGGGCTTTTCTCTTTTATTGCATTAATCTGGTGAAATGCTTCCAGTGGTTTTATTATTTTTTAAATTAACCCTGCATTCTAGAATAAAACTCCCTTGTCACAATTGGTCACCCTTTTCATATATTGCTGTTCAGCTGACTAATAATTTGTTAATGATTTTTATGAGTGCTACTGGGCTCTCATTTTTTTTTTTTTTTTTTTTTTTTTTTTTTTTTT
>PVJA010024699.1:0-15657 GCA_004027025.1 Myocastor coypus | reverse complement strand
TAAAAGAGAAAAGCCCCATGATTATATCCATAAATGCAGAAAAGGCTCTTGAAAATATCCAGTACTCACTGAGAGTAAGAACTGTCAGCGAGCTAGAAATAGAAGGGACTTCCTCAATTGGATAATGACCACACACACACACACACACACACAGAGAGAGAGAGAGAGAGAGAGAGAGAGAGAGAGAGAGAGAGAGAGAGAGAGAGAGAGAGAGCTAACATCCAGACTCTGGAAATACTGAACTGTAAGGAGGAAGTTGAAGCTGTCCTCTTTCCCCGCTTCCCCCCTTCTATTTATCAGTGTGCTGGGCTCCAGCCAGGGCAATCGTGCAAAGGGAAAAAAAGCAACATTCATTCAGACTGGGAAGAAGGAAGTAAAACTGTCTCTTTTGTTTGCACAGAAAATCTGATTATTAAGAAAACTCAAAGAAATCTACATAAAAGCTATTATAGTTATAATGAGTGAATTTATAAGATACACGGTTAATGAACAAAAAATAAATATGTGGCCAAATGTAGTGGTCCTAGGATTCTGGGAGACCGAGGCAGGGAGATCTCATGCTTGAACCTAACTGGGCAACTCAGTGGCTGGGTGAGATTCTGTCTCAAAATGAAAAATGAAAAGGGGCCGGGGATGTCATTCAGTATGAAGTCCCTGGGTTCAGCCCCCAGTGCGACACTATAAACGAGCAAATATATTTCTATGCAAACAAGCCAGATAGCATATAGAAATTAAAAGCATCACATTTATAATAGTATTATATATATATATATATATATTTATAATTTTTTAAATTTTTAAAATTTTTTTTCTTGTTTCAGAACTTTTGTTTGTTTGCTTATTTATTTATTTTTATGGCTGGCTCAGCCTGCCCTGAGGGCAGGGCTAGTGCAGCATGTGGTGCCAGGGATCGAAACCCGGTCCCTGCAGCCGCCTAAGCTTTCCTAAGCAGGCGCCTTAGACCACTGAGCCATCCTGCCGGGCTCCATAAAATTTATATTTAGAAATACATTTGTCAGCCATAAAAGACCTCCATACCAAAAGCAAAACAAAATGTTGAGAGAAGTAAAAGGAATCTAAATAGATTCAGATTCAGAGGTATGAAGTGCCAATTCTCCATAAATTACTATGTACCCTGAACTAAATCCCCCCCAAAACACACCAGGCTATTTTGTATAAACTGAAAACTACTTAAAGTTTCTATTAACATGCAAAGCATCTATAATAGTCAAGCAACCCTAAAAATGGCAAGATTTGTACTATATGATTATAAGGCTTACTACAAAGTTGTAGGCATCAAGTCGGTGTGGTATTGGCCTGAGAACAGACATATAGACCATTAGAACAGGAAATCCAGTGTCCATACAGATCACATATAGATACAGTCAATTGGTTTTCAACTAAGGTGCTGGATATCTAGAATAGCTAGACATGGCAAAAAATGAACTTCAAACTCCTGGAGTTTATACCACACACAAAGAATAATCCAATATAAAGTATAGAGCCAAACATAAAAAAAACTAAGTTTCTAGAAAAAAGAACACAGAATATTCTTGCTTTGTTCTTGTATTAGGGAAAGATTTCTCTTTTTTCTTTTTAAAATTTATTTATTTGGACTAGGGTCTCACTACACATCTCAGACTTATAGTGATGCTCCTGTCTCAGTTGCCCCAGCTTTGGGATTACAGGTGTGTGCCACCACTCCCAGAATCGGTGGCCAGCTCAGTGTGCCCAGGGGTGGGGCAGTGGAGCATATAGTGCCTGGAATCGAACCCTAGTCCCTGCACCTGCCTAAGCATATGTCTAATCTGATGAGCTATCTCGCTGGCCCTGATAGTCTAAATTTCATAATAATTGAAAACTTCTATCATAAAAAATATTTTAAAGTATGAAAAGGTAAGCCACACACTGGCAAAAGGGTTGTGTAGCCAGAATATATAAAGAACCCATAGAAGTCAATCATAAAAAGTAATCAAGTTTTTGGAATAGGAAAAAGACTTAAACAGACATTCATAGATTAAGATATATAACTGACAGATAAACACATGAAAATATGTTTAACATTAATCATTAATAATATGAAAATCAGGCTGAGGCAGTGACGCACATCTGTCATCCTACCACTTGGAAAGCTGAAGCAGGAGACCGGCCTAGTCTACAGAGAGAGTTCAAGGTCAGCCTGAACACATTAGTGATTCCCTGTCTGAAAAAAATCAACGAAACAGAAGAAGAGACAGGAAAATCACAAATACAATAAGATAGCATTTCACATGCACTGAAATAGCTAAAAGTATAAAAGTCATTAGACTTTATTATTAAATAATCAAATGTTGATGAGAATATGGAGTAGCTATTACTTTATTTTTTACATTGCTGATAAGATTGTGAAATAATATGACCACACTACGCTACTGTTTTTTGTTGTTGTTGTTGTTGTTGTTGCTTAGTGACTGCCTTCTTTTTTACTTATTTATTTATTTTTAAATTTAACAATGGTTATATTACATATTTTCATCATCGGATCAGTTTAGATTAATAGATATAGGTATATAAGATTGATCAAACAATTAAACATTAATACTTTCAATAAACTTTTTCTTTAACAGTTGTCACACTGCATATTGACTGTTTAACAATTTTTTATTAAATTAAATACATGTCTACCCTATGGCCCAGCAATTCTGCTCCTAAACATTTTCTAAGAGAAATGAAAATTACATGTTCACAAAGAGTTTTACAAGAAAATTCACAGCACCTTTCTCAGAACAGCATTAGAAGTAACTCAAAGTCTACCAACAAAATGAATCAACAAGTTGTGGTCTGGCCATCTGTACAATGGAATTTGACTCAGTGATAAGAATGAATGTGTTACAGTTGGACCTCATATCAATGGTTTTGAGTCCACAGCACAGGTTTCACTGACAGAGGTTTGAAAATATTTGGGGCAAAATTGTGTTGTCCCTGTATTGAATATGTACATTTTTTTCTTGTCATTGTACCCTAAATAATGCAATGTAACAACTGCCTATGTAGAATATACATTGTATCAGATATTATAAATTAATCTAGAGATGATTTAAGGTGTTCAGGAATGTGTGCACAAGTTAAACATAAAACTTACAAAATTTCATGGAAGGGACATCCACAGACTTGGGTATTTGTAGGCAATTGGTTCCAGGACTCCTGTAAGACATCGGGAGACTATTGTACTGATGTGTCAGTATGGATAAACCGCAAAAAAAACGTTATTTTGATCAAAGAAAAGCTAGACACAACAAGTACATTCTGTAAGATACGATTTATTTGATGTTTAAAACAAGCAAAACTCATCTTAGTGATAGACAGAGGTTGCCTGCTGCTAATGGCAGATAGACACAAACCACAAGGGTGCCCAAGGACTCATCTTGAGGGCATAGAAATGTCCTGTGTCATGACTGTGTGGTGATCACCCGAGTACATGTACTTATCAAAACTCATTAAAACATTTCCTTAAGACCTGCAAATGTGAATTTTACTTTGTTTTTGTTTGTTTTTATTCATTTTAATGAGAAAAACAGGTAAAATAGCAATGAAACAGTTTCAAAACAAGTTAGTAGGATGGTTACAATAATTAATACATTGTATATTGTTGTCTTCACAGTAGTTATTCAGAGGACAAAATGCAGGCCTAATATCTTGTCTAAATAATGTTAGTACAAACTTTTATGCTCACTAAACTGAGAGAAAGTAGCTATATATCTATCCTCACTCTCTTATATATGCATATATATATACATATATATATGTTATAGTTTCTAATACTAGGAGAAAATATCATACCATGTCTTATAAGTAGATTGTAAGTCAAAGACATAGTATGGATCATAAATTATAATTAAACAATATTCAGAAATTAATTAAATATTAATTAAAAATTAAATATTTCAAAATAATATTCCAAAATTCAAATCAAATCTTGAGTCCAACTTAGAAGCCAGAATATTGTGTATCATATGTATGAATTTATAATCAATTCAGAGTACTCACATAGTATTTGAAAAGGTTACTCTATACAAAAATGTCAGGGGCCTGGCGGGATGGCTCAGTGGTCTATAGCGCCTGCATGGAAAGGCTTGGGCGGCTTCAGGGACCGCGGTTCGATCCCTGGCACCACATGCTGCACCAGCCCTACCCTCGGGGCGGGCTGAGCCAGCCATAAAAATGAGTGAATAAACAAACAAAGGTTCTGAAACAAGAAAAAAAAATAAATAAAATTAAAAAAAAAAGAAAGATTCTTAAAAAAAAAAAAATGTCAATTAAGAAAAAGTTTCCAGAGCTGGGGAGCTAGCTCAGTAGGATAAGTGCTTGCCTGGCAAGCGCAGAGCCCTGAGTTCAATCCCTGGTACTGCAAAAAAAAAAAGAAAAAGTTTCCTGGTAGTAAAGAATTACTAAGAATAAAACACAACATAGGTACTGGAATGGCAAATATACAACCAGAACTTCTACTAGTCTGGGGATAGGATAGCACACTAAGTTCTAGTATGTCGTGTACATGGACAGTGTCCATGACACTTACTGGTGGTCAGTGTCACTAGTAGGACTGAGCTATTGCTATTTCCTTGATATCTATCTTATAGACTCAGACAGAATCATGATCCCTAGAGTTCAGGAGAAGTCCATTTGTAGAATATGCTGTAGAATATGGAAATATTTTGCTGCTGTATGCAAAAGTATAGTTGAAAGACAGCTGTTGCATATCTCTTTTTCTCTTGTGTTTAATTGTTTGCCTATTTGGTGGATTCTTTCCATTCTCCTTCACAGAGCTGTGGTCATTTTGATCCCTCTCTAGAATATCTTTTAGTAAACTATGTAGGTTTGGCTTTGCCGTCATTAAATTCTTTAGTTTTTCTTAGTCTTGGAAGTATTTCACTTCTCCATCATACTTGAGTTTTGCAGGGTATATCAGTCTGAGTTGGAATTTGTTTTCTTGCAAGACTTGTAGTACTTTGCTCCATGTTCTTCTTGACTTGATGGTTTGTGAAGGGAAATCTGCTATTATTCTAATGGGTTTTCCTTTAAATGTGATTTGTTTATTTTCCCTAGCAGCTTTTAGTATACTGTCCCTGTGCTGAATTTCTGGGATCTTGATTACTATGTGTCTGGGTGTGGTTTTAATTAGGTTGATGTTATTTGGAGATCTATATGCTTCAGTTACCTAAATGTCAGATTGTTTCCCAATATCTGGGAAGTTTTCTGCTGTTACTTTGGCCCATATTCTTTTTATATCATTTTTACTGACTCCTTCTTTCTCATTGATGCCTATTAGTCTTATGTTGTTCATCTTTGCATCGTCTTGTGGATGTTGAATTATTTTTTTCCTACATCCTAGTTGTCTTTAAGAGATCTTTTTTTTTTTTTTTTACCTTTTCCCTAGCTGCATGGTCTTTAAGATCTGAAAGTCTATTTTCACTTTAATCGAAATGGTTTTGCCATCTTGTGATTGAGGTTTTAATTTCCTATATAGCACTTTGAATCTGCTTCATGCATTCTGTTACTTTCCTATACTGCTCATTCAAGGATTCCATCATTTTTCTATTCTCTATTTTTTTATCAGTGTCTTCTTTAGAAGCACTTGGTACTTCTTTCATTATAGTTATCATTTCTTTTTTTTACTTCAGAAATTATTTCTCATCTGATTTCCTGTATCCCTTTCTGAAGTTGTTTCTTTACTTCAGATGCTATTATTTCCAAGATTTCAGGTGTGTAATTTCCAATTTCTTCTATGTTATTGTCTCCTGCATTTGTTTTGGGTGGGTTTGGGGGCTGAGAGTGTATTTTGCTCCTTCTCTATGTCATTTTGTATAGCCCTGCCTTATGACCTTTGGTATAGAGCTTTGGTAGAGTTCTTTTTTGGGGGATGGGGTGGGGAAGGGGTATGACCTTTTTGAATTTATCCATCAGAGTGGAAATAATATCTGTACAAAAGCTAATGTTTGTTACTATAACTTCTGCATCACAATTAAAATCCAGTTTTAAAAACAGTCAATTCAATTAAAATCCACTACTTCAAAATCAATAGCTTCTTTGAAGCCACAGTAACAAAATATGGTTAAGACTCGAATGCAGAAATTTGGTTGGTTGAAAAGATAATTAAACTTCCATCTTGCTCAAATAGAATTACAAAAAGGCAAGATTGTGTTTTTCACAGAGATACAGTACACTGGAATCACCAACACTGTACAGCTGTAAAAGAGTATTAAGAGTCCTGAGATAATAAGGAATCCAGGCATCTTTTACACAGTCTTCTGTTGTCCTTTCTTCCCAATCAGAGACTTGTGGATATGTGGGATGACATCACCTCCCGCAATTGTAGCTTTGATGAGCGAGTCCAATTCTTCATCCCCACAAATGGCAAGTTGTAAGTGCCGAGGGGTAATGCGCTTTACCTTCAGGTCTTTGGATGCATTTCCTGCCAGTTCAAGTACCTCCACCGTGAGGTACTCCAAGATGGCCGCACTGTACATGGCGGCCATGACACCCACACACCTGGGGCTGGTCATTTTGATAGAGCTCTTACCTTGGCGCCAGATCTGGATCTACCAAATTCAAACGTCCAGGTGGGTGTGGCTTAGGTCTGGCTGCTGAGCTCCACTTCTGCCTGTTGCAGCCCTTGTAGGTGAACCTGCTGTGCCACTCTGGCAAGATGTTCTGCTCCTGAATCAGCTGGGTGGGTCTTGTCTCTAGCCTCCCTGAAGGAGTTCTGCCACAGTTTTCCACACTGGACCTGACTGATGGATAAAGTTCCACTCGCATGCTGGGCCTTATTGCTGGGTAGAATGAGTTTCTGGTGGGCCCCGGGCAGTCTCACTCACACATTGGGCTGGTTGCTGGTTCAATGAGTTTGTGAATCTTACTTTGTTAAAAACAAACAAACAAACAAACAAACAAAAAACAACAGAAGACATATTCACACCTAAAATGCCTAAAACTCTAAAAATATTGCAGAAATGAGGAAAAATGTATTCCTGAATATATACTATTACTGTGGTTCATAATAGAGACCATTTTTATATTTAATACACAATTTAAAAGCCAAAACCTAAAGGAAAGACAAGACTCTCAAACAATGATAACAGCTGGTTCTTATACACAGGTGCTTTTCTAAGTCCTATCATTTCTTCCATTTTCTTCATGGAGCACTAGGGCAAGGAGAGGTTAAAGAATATCAAAGATGCACAGCCCACCAGTAGGATGTGAGCTCAGGCATTCCAGCCTATGAGTTATATTCTTTGTATAGTACATCTGTGGTCCTAAGGGACATAACACAAAAGCAGCCTCTTGCTGCTTGTCACAAGGGTCCCAGGACATGCACTGCCCAGGACGACTACTCACAGATGATGAGTGTGAGACCCCAAGGGCCTGGGCCATCCTGTATAAGAAGAGAGCTCTGAGCTTATCTGTTTCTTAGGATCCAACAGCAATGTGGATAGTTTTTTTTTTTTTTTTTTTTTTTTTTTTTTTTTTTTTTTTTTTTTTTTTTTTTTTTTTTTTTTTTTTTTTTGTGGGACTGGGGATTGAACTCAGGTCCTTGCATTTGCCAGGCAAGCATTTATTCTACTGAGCTTTCTCCCCAGCCCTCAATGTGGATAGTTTTCAATGGTAAATGATACAAAGGTTACTTGTTAAACCCTGGATCCCTACACCCCTCTAGCTGGAGACAGATGTGCCTGATGTCATTGCATTTATTACACTTGGAATACAGATCTATAATGCACACTGCACATACTGGTGTAGGGAAAAGTTTAGTTCAAATGAAGCAGCTCAGCTATTCCAGAACAGCTGCCACAGAGGGAAAGATGCTGTTCAATTTCCTTCTGATCTCCTCACCTCATCTACAAAAGTCTCTCTGTGCAAGGAAGAAGCTATTTCCTTCTAAGCTTAATTCTCAGTCATCCTTGTGGCACAAAAGGTGATTAGATACTGGAATTTTTAATGGTTTTGTCTGAAAGCCATTTAAAATGAAACTGAAATATCAATAGGGCTGACACTGAGTGGGGTAGATGTTAAGTGGAGATGAACTTGAAATGAGATGGAGTTAGTAATCCCTACTGGCAACTTGGAGCAGATGTTGGAGGGCCGCTGGCTCTGCTCCAGGAGAGATAAAAGGGGCATTTGAATGATCTGGCCACTGCTTGTCTGTAAGCTCCTGAAACATGATTCTTCAAAAGTGCTTTAAAAATGACAGTATTCTTAATAAGTTGCCCTTGCCACTGTTTCTGTGTGACTGATTTGGTTCATCAAACACACACACACACACACACACACACACACACACACACACACACACACAATCATACCAAGGGGCAAATTTAAGCATCCCCAGGGCCTAAGTCATTGAGATTCTAGCACATTTCTAAACCAAGCCCTGATATGCAAATTCTACATGGCATCCCAGAGCCACGACCCTCCTGTAGCCTTGCAGAGCGCCAGGCTAGTGTTGAGAGGGGTGGATGCTAGCTGGAAATGAACTTGAAACAAGATGAGTTAATAATCCCTACTGGTAACTTGGAACAGATGTTGTATGGTTAATTTCACAGAATTTTACTTCCTCTCTAACAGGGCTATAAGAAATATGCCCTGGGTGCTTTCTGCAAATTTGAACCTCCCACTGTTAGAGGGCCCAGATTTTCACTCCTGGAGATCCTTGGGCACAGTCGTATCTAAGCCTCATTAATACTTCGTTCATGAAAAATCCTTTGATTATTCAGCACGGCTAGTCATTTGGGAAGACCTTGTGGAACCACAGTTACCCAATTCTTAATTTGTGTTGCATGTGCTTCCGATGGGAAAAATTAACAGAAGCTCAAAGCTGACACATCACTTCTCATGGTTCTTTCTCCTCTACTGGCTTCCTTGGAGTGCATTGTTGAGATTCTTCCTTTTGTTTTTGTTTTATTTTGTTTTGATTTCGCCTCAGCTAATGCTAAAGATTCTTCCTCTCCCACCTTGGTTGGTTCACATTCTATGTCTATGACTTCTGCTTTATAGTTTCTTCCTCAATTATCTCAGATTACATTCTTCTCCGTGTATGTGTGTGCATGTGGCACACACACACACACACACACACACACACACACTCACACACACACACACACACCCTCCTCTGGGCAGACACACCACTGGAAAGTAGGATTTAAACATCAAATCCCTGCCTTCCTGGTTAGGAGCCAGTTCTGTATTGACATTAGACCAGTTCCTAGGTCACAAAAGTCCCTGGGGCCCTGGAGATCTTTCACTGTCACTGCCACGTGGGACTACAGAGTCCAGGGGGGTGGGTGATTCCCAGAGGACTAAGTTTGGCTGGCCCCACTGCAGAGAAGAGCCGAGGTGCTCATCTCCAACCCCCACTCTGTCTAGTGCTGGTCAAGCCAGTGCCCCAGGGCTTCTGTTGGGAAGAAGACACGGAGTGCTGTCCCCATGCAAATAGGGATAGTGAGAGGATCAGAAGAGAGGGTATGTGCAGATGCATCTCCTCCTAGAGAACCTAGTGTAGCCGTGGCTTCTGTTGTTTGTGGTAAATGTTTCCCTAAACAGCTCTCATATTGAGTCTAACTCTAGGATCTCCTCTGTCACCTATACAGGGCAGTCCTTCTACTCCCGGGTCCTGGAGAACTGCGAGGATGTGGCCGACTTTGATGAGGTAGGATGCCAGAGGCCCTCAGGCCTACCTTGCAACATCGAGCCTGGGGAAACAAGCACCCTTTCTATCCTCTAGGGGTGCACTGGCCCTGAGTCCCACGTGGCAGGCTTACTTGGAGCTGCTGGCATCTCGTTTGCTCCCTGGAGGTGGGAAGATGTAGAGAGGCTGCCACCCAGGGTTTTCTTCGTATTCTTGCAAAATTGGTACTGTTGTTTTATAAGCATATGTTTACTAAAATGATGCTACAGGAAGTATATAATTTTCTTTCACCTTTTTTCACTGTATACCAAGTTCTGTCAGTGTTGCCTAGTTTTCCATGAGACACTTCCAACACATAGTAAGACAACCAACCATCCAGGTTCACCTAGGACTTTGTGGGCTCCTGGGATGTAGACTTTCAGGGCTAGAACTGAGAGTCTGGGCAAACTAGGCTGACCTACACATTTCACTTGCCCGCTCTTCCATGTGGGGAGCCCAGCTGTTTCCAATTCACCTCTTCAGAAACACAAGGAAGATTCTTGGTGTCCCTTTCACACTCATCTAACATTCCTTGAGCTGTACACCATGCCCTGGGATCACTGCCTGTGTACAATCAACTACATAGGCTGAACTTGACCCACCTCCTACCCTCCTCCACCTCCATCAGCAGAGCATAAGGTCACACCCTCGTCCAAGCCCACTGATGTCTTGTTGCTGTTTTAATTTACACTTTGCTGATTACTAAAGGATTTGAGCATCTCTTGATAACCTTTAGATTCCATTTTTGTAAACTGTCCTTGTTCCTTCCCCTTGTCCCAGTTGGAAAAGCTGCATTTTTTAAATTGATTTGCAATGTATGTTTTAGATACTGATAAATATTTTAGATATTGAAGATACCTTCCCTCAGTTTGTTGTTTGTCTGTAACGTCCTTTAATTCACCAAAAGCACTTAATTTTTAGGTGTTTTCAAATTTTGTTAAAATCAGCCATCCTACTAGGTTAACAATTGAAATGTGTTATGTACATGTATCAATTGCCCACCATGACTGCAGACATTATGTAATTTAAACATGTACAAATGTATTCTACCATACTTTAAAATCTTCTGTATTACATTGTATATGCTATTAAACAGGAGTCCCATTTTATTTTTCTCCATAGAAAGAGCTACTTTTCCTAACATCCACTTACTAAGCAAGTACCATCTCTCCAGTCAGGTCTACTAAGGTCTGTGTCCAAGCCGTGGGCTCTTCCTCTCCTTCTGGAACCTTGTCACAGTGTCTCCACAGGGTGGCTCTTGGTATATCTAACTAGCTAGTAAGGCATGACCTCTTTTCTTACTCTTCTTTCTTAAGGTTAACCTATATGTGGACCTTTATTTTTCCAGATAAATGTTATAGGAAATTTACCCAGTTCTCCCAAAAACCACCTGGAATTTTGGTAGGAATTGCATTGACTTGAAAAGTTAATTTAGGATGCTGTCAAGGTTTTATAATAGGATGGGTGCGGTGGCTCACGCCTATAATCCCAGCACTTGGGAGGCTGAGGCAGGAGGATCAGTGCAAGTTCGAGACCAGCCTGGGTTACAAAAGCGAGCTCAAGGCCACCCTGAACTGCATAATGAGACCTTGTCTCAAAAAGACAAAAAAAAAATAGATTTTATAATATTAAATCATCTATTCAGTTGATTTACCAGTATTTACTGGGAGTTTAAAAGTTTTCTACATAAAATTCATCAGTTTTGATAATCTGAATATTTTAATTTTTATTATTTTTAATTGATTATTGCTGGCATGGAGAGATTATTTCAATTTTTGGTAAATTCCTCTTTTATTGCAGCAAATTTAATGAGCTCTTATTGGTTTTAAGGGTTTGTTTATTGTTTCTATGTTTTTCTTATTTATATGAGTATATTGTCTACAGAAAGAGTGTTTCCTTCTACCTCTCCCATCTTTCCCTCCACGTTTGCTCCACCTTTGTGTGTACTTGGGTCACTAGGGATTAAACCCAGGGCCCTGGCACTGAGCTCTGTCTCCACTCCTTTTTACAAATATTTTATTTTAAGATAGGGCCTCACTAAGTCACTAAGTAGCCCAGACTGAGCTGGCTCCTGATCCTGAGACCCTCCTACCTCAGCCTTCCCTCTTGCTTCTTTGTCTTTCCACAGAGCCTTAGCAATGATCTCTGTCTAGTTCTACATCAAACAATAATGGTGATGTGGCTGCCTTTCTGTGCTCCCAATATCGAAGAGAAAAAGTGTATCTAAAGTTCAATTATCATATACAATGGTTATAGGATTCTACTGTCTTTATCTTACTTGTTTACTAAGAGTTTCAAGCTGGGCATGGTGGTGCACACACATAATCCCAGCACTCCAAGTTTGATAACATGTTGTTCAACCTTACCAAAGGAATTTTCATGTATTGATTGAGATAATTACTGTTTTACTTCTTTTCTTTCTTGTTTCCTTTTTTTGTTGTTTTTCTGTGGCCTGCTCAATTTACTCTGGGGCTGGTGTGACATGTGGTGCTGGGGACTGAACCATGGTCCCTGCACTCTGTCTAAGCTTGCCTAAGCTGGCTGGTGCTTTAGACCACTGAGCTATCTTGCCAGCTGCAAGGTTTTTATGTTGAGCACTCTTTTATTTTGAGACAGGGTCTTGCTAAGAGGCCCTATTGGGGCTAAAACTTGTGAACCTTCCACTTCAATCTCTTAAGAGTACTGGCATATATCATTTCTCCTTGTCCTTGATGAATTTTTGCATTAATCTCTAATTTGTTGAATATTAAGATTGTTGTCTCAACTTACTTTGATTTATTTGCCTATCATATCATTTTCAGTACTGTTGGGGGATTTTTTTTTCAATCATTTTATTTCAATAGTTCTGTGGTTTTAAATTTCAGTATATGTTCTTAGTATATATGTTATTAGATATTATTTTCTTACCAAATATATGTATTTCTATCTTTTCTTTGCTGAATCTAATTTCCATTTAATATAATTGTTATTACTGTTAGGTTTATTTCTATCACCACTTTATTCTATATTTTCCACATACTATACTTTTTATTTGTTCCTTTTCCTACTTCCCAGTGTACCACCTGCTAGTTCCCTCCTGTTAGTCGGAAAGTTGTACATTTCATTTTGTCTTCAAAGTAGCTATCCTTACTAAACCATGCATACTTTTTTTGTGTGTGTTTTGTTTTGTTTTGAGACAGAGTCTCACTGTACAGTTCAGGCTGACCTTAAAATTACTATGTAGTCCAGGCTGATCTTGAACTTGAAGTCATCTTTGTGCTTCATCCTCCCAAGTGCTGGAATTACAGATGTGCACTAGCACATCTGGTTTGTGCATCCCTAACTGAAAACTCACAGGAATGGTTTATCATCATAGGAATTTTGATATGCTCTCATGTCTCTGTATTTCCTCCGTGCCTATCTCTTAGGTAGATTCTGTGTGGATTAGAATTTGGATTCATTCTCCCTGCAGACGTGCTTTATCTTTTTCTTTTTCTTCTTTTAGACAAGTGTATTTACCAAGATCTCTGACCACCCTTGAAATTTCCCCTGAATTTCTCTTCTTATTTGAATAAACACATCTGTAACCTGGGTCTTTCTGTAGTACCCCTCCTAAAACTCTAAAATCTGACAATTTTCTTTCTTCAAGCTTGAATGAATGTTTCCTAAATATACAATTCTGGTTCAAAATTATTTTCTTCACATTTTAAAAAATATTCCACGCTGCAGTAAAGAGATCTGGTGGAGGGGTTGGGAAATAGCTCAGTAGAATAAGTGCTTGCCTGGCAAATGCCATGACCTGAGTTCAATCCCCAGTCCTGCAAGAGATAGAGAGAGAGAGAGAGAGAGAGAGAGAGAGAGAGAGATCTGATGGTCAGTCTTTTTCTTATAACTTTGTAGGCCATCTTCCTGCTCTGGAAAAAAATTATGTAGGGAGAACATTGATATATACTTCACTTGTTTTTTATATTCTTGAACTGCACTATAATGGGCCTAGTTGTACGTTTTCCTTATTATTCTTGTTTTACACAAATTTGAGAGCTCTTTCAAATCTATGGACTTTTATCTTTCCTTTATTGTCAAAAATCTACTATTTTTTCCAAATAGTCCTCCTGGTGCTTGTTGGATATCCCTCACTCCTGTGCAGCCTGCATCATCAGACATCAACACTTCTATCACATCTCTGAATTTTATGTTGTTTTTCTCTGAAGACTTTCCTGCTGTCTTTTTAGGTAATGCTTCAGGTGAATCCTCTACTTTACTCATTTGTGTTTTTTATAGTTGTTTACCCTCATTTCATATTGCTAGAACATTTCTGGGTAGTTGTCTTACAAATCCTGCCACAGCCTGCAGGCTTCCTGTGTCACCTTTCTTGTGCAGGAAATGTGCTCTCCGGGCGTGGCTCTGTCCAGGTTCTCTGTGTCAGCCATGGTCTGGTGACTTCTCGGCACTTGCCAATGTGGTCTGAAGGGACCACATTCTGAGGTCAGTCTGTGAGTCCTTCCATGGACAAGAAGGCAGGTATGAGCTTCAAGGGTGAGTGAGTCCCAGTCACCATGGAAACATGTGGCTTCCCTCCCCAGGGTTAGGGTCTCCTCACTGAATCTTTGTGGGAAACATGGTAGATGAGAGACAGTTTGGATCAGTGATGTTGCATTTTTTAGGGCTTTTCATGATACAAGCAGCCTGTGGTGGCACACATGCCACAGACTTGCCATCACTGGTGTAGATTTTTAATAAGCTTCTCTGAGAACAGATGTGAGCTGCTAGTCTAACAACACCTATTTTTATCAGTCCTTAACCCAGCAGGACTGCTGTCACAATTTTTATCAGGGAAAGGAGAAGTGAGAGTGCACCAAGGGAATACTGGGAAATGCTAGGAGTGGAACTTCCAGAACTTTCCTCGAGCCTGTTCAGACCCTGCCCTTATCCTCACCCAGGCCAGTCTCCCACAGACACTGGCTCACATAGCTTGGGATTTCTCTTTGTCAGTTTGCTTTTTTAATTTTTGGAATCCATACCTCCCTCTTGCTGCTGCAGATTTTCCACTGTTGACTTTGGGTCGAGAACCAGTTGTCGCCGTCTTTATGTAAACCTCAAGTTCTCTGTCACCCCTGAAATATCTTACTCCTTTGTCCTGGGCCCTGCTTCTCATATCTGGCTCTGTTTGGGACTTCTGGGCACCCTTCCCCACTCTCATTCGTCTCCAACACAAGTTGTCTCCCGCATGGGGGGCCCAAGCCATAGGGCACAGCTGTGTCCCCGAAGTCAGAGCCTCGGGCAAGGGAAACACACCCTCAACCTTCTCGCAGGGGCTCAGGAGCAACCTCACAGCCCCAAAGCCGAGCCCTGCCCCAGCTCAATGTGGCAAGCTATTGCCACTGCCCGCCTCCCACTGCGCCTCTGCTCCCAGGACCACCAGCTTTCTCATTCAAAGTGAATCACCAGAGGATAGTGGGGTAGAAGGAATCTCTTTTTTCCCTTCACTGGGTGGCTTTTGGACATTGTTACCACACCTGTCAAATGGCACTGAATATAGAGAGAGAAGTCTCCTGTGCAGTGATGACCAACGTGGGGGACTGAGGTGACAAGGACCCATCGTACACCAAGGCCTCTTGCACTATCTGCTTGAATCCCTCTTTTCCTTAGTTAGGGCTCCAGAGAGAGGTGCAGCTGGTTGGTGAAGGGGAAAGCGGCCTGATGCAGTTCCTCTGCCCCATCCTGGGCCAGGCATAACATCCACTTCCCACTTCTGAAGATCCCAGGGGACCTGTCAGCCCAGGCCCCAGCCAGTGAGCAACCTGATGCCCCTTCCAAGGACACTGCCATCCCTTTCCATGTACTGCCCCCAGGACACCTGAGCCACAAGATATACATGATATTCTAAGTTAATTACAATGTCCCTCATCTTGCCAGTGCTGCCCAGCATGGGTCAGATGAAGACTGTCCTCATGTCCCTGAGGCTCAGCAGGGACCATACT
>PVJA010024698.1:0-31491 GCA_004027025.1 Myocastor coypus | reverse complement strand
TTTTTTTTTTGTGCAGAACCAAGGGTTGAACTCATGTCCTTGAGTGTGCCATGCAAAGGCTTATTCTACTGAGCTATCTCCCCAGCCCCTGAACAACTACTATGAAGTCAATATGCACTGTATTAATTATTGTGGCTGTCCTACTAATGTGGTTTGAAACTGTCTCATTATTTCTTATTAAAAGAAATAAAATTAAAAGTAAACAAATAAGCAAAACAAGTGCAACTATATCAGCTTCATCTTGTGTTCTTTCAGTATCCCAAGTGGTATTATCTTTTTAACATATTTTTCTAAAAAATGATGACAGACAAAATTTTAGGAAAATCTTTATCTAAATGAATAAACTCTTTGTAAAATAAAGGAAAAAGAAAACCTTCCCTTGGTTTACATGACAATCAAATTCCTGGAATATTTACTATCACAGTTATGCATTGTTGTGTGAAATGTTATTGGAAATTTGGTTGTTGTGCACATTGTAGGCTACAGTTACACAAACCTAAGTATTTTAGGTTAAACACTTAACTTGGCCTCTTGATGAAATCAAATATATGGTAAGTACAAGACCGGTGGAGCTGGCTGCTGACATGACTCAGAACACTAGCCTGGTGTGCTGGCACGTACCTGTAATTCAGCACTCAGGAGGCTGAGGGAGGAGGACCACTATGAACTCACGGTCAGTCTGGCCCTCATCGTGAGTTCAAGGTCAGCCTGAACTAAAACTATTTCAAAACTATCTCAAAAACCAAACCAAACCAACCAAACACAGCTCACTATTTTACAGGGAAAAACCTTTTAAAAATAAGTAGTATAGACTCTAGTGCTTAAAAGTATAGTACACTGAATGTACACACAAGTAACAGAATCGTTTATCATCACACATTATGGACTATACATACTTTTATTGCTATACTTTCACCACACTGTACATAGCGAAGTTGTCTATGCTGGCATCCCATAAGCACCTGAGTGATACGCTATGCTACCTTCACATGGCTACATCAGTAAAGACAGGAATATTCCAGCTCTGTTATAGCCTTGTAGGACCATCATCCTACTTGAAAGCACTGCATAGTCACTGTATATTTCCTTAACCATACTATTATTATGAGGTACATGAGTGTGTTAAAAAACCCATTGTCTGAGTGCTAAATGACATCATATGTGATTATGTGGCACAATCCATTTGTTAGACCAAGACGCTCCAGTATTTTGGGGAACATTTAACACCCTTGAGCAATGAGATGCTTTTAGTGCCCTTAAATTTTGTGACCACAAAGTGCTTCTTGAGATTTCCAAAATGCTCTCTAACAGATGGCATTGCCCTGACCTACAGCCTTGCACAGAGGCACGGGGACGGAGTATTATTTCTCTCATTTTAGGAGCAAAGTCCACTCTGGTCAAAAGCCTGGCCATTACCATAGGTGTGCCTCCTTTCAAAGCTATAGCAAAGTACAACTCTTGCCCTTAGTAAATGACCCAGGCTGGGATGGACGCACACTTACCTGTGATGCATTACTACCTTAACATACGCATATGTGAGTGCCCGTTTAGACTTTAGAAGTGCGACTTTGCCCACATTAAATTTACTGAGAAAAATAAAAATTTAAGGAAAAAAAGGTAAAATCAATCTTCGTTACAAGTGCCTTAGTCCCATTATTGTAAAATGTGTAAAAGTAGTAAATTTCCAGGAAGGTCTAAATAACAGCAAACAAGGTGAAGCAATTGACTTCTAAGTGGCAGGGTATTATCTTCCTGAAAGAAGCCTTCCAGGAGACTTGTTTAGCTGTGCATTTTGGTTGCTTTGCTGTCGCAGGAAACCAGAGGAAGATTTGAGGGCAAATGTTAACCTGAAATACACGCACAGCTGCATACAAATATCTAGGGCATGGTTCTGCTTTACCTAGGAAGAACGCTTTAATCATTCTTCCGAAGTTTTGGCTTCTGGCAATAAACAAGCTTCTTTCTTAATGATCAGATTCTCCTTCCACAGTCTTTTTGTTTTTTAATTAATAAAAAAAGCAGTCTTGGCTGCCTGGTCTTTGCTTCTCAAGCAGGTAGAAGATTGATGATCACCTCTGCCTGCACCAGGCTGTAACCTCTTGCTGGCCCCAGAGTTCTCTTTCAGCTGTGAAATGAGGCAGTGAGATGGAATGAGACGCCATAGCGGTTCTTCTAACTCAAGATTGTAGGATTTTAGGCCTGTGAATGTGACTGAGTGACCCTGTGGTTAACAGCAAGGATGTTCTTCCTGTAGGTAGGTGAAATGACTGATGACCGATCCTTAGGAAGTTAGGAGACAACGCAAATGCAAATGACCTTGCCATGTCTTGTTTATCTTGACTTAGAGGCACATTTCAAGGTCACTGAGTTGTTGCAATCGCAGAAACACTGATCAGCTTTGTGACCTATGACCTTGGGGGTACTAAGCATCTCAGCACCTTTGTTTTTTCCTACCTTAGATGGAGATAGCATTAGCTTTGTAGACAGTTATAATGAGTCATGAATAAGTACAGTTATTATGATCTTTCAATGGTCTCCAGAGAGGTAGACACACATCACTATTTGATGTAATATTTGGATCCTTAGCTCTCAGAACATGGTGGGAATTTGATTAATATTCAGTGACTTGAATGAGTCTGCTTCATTCCTGGACTTTTCTTCAGCGTCACCTACTGCTGGGGCTTGATATAGAAAATGTTGCATTCAGCACTCTAGAGATTTCAGTCTGGAATGAATTTCTAAGCCACACTGAATCTGGTCAGGCCTGGCCTCGCCCAGTCCTGTGGAGCCTTTGCTCAGGCTGTTATCTGCGGCTCTGCCATGGCTGTATGGATACATTCCAGGATGTAGCCCATTGTGACACTTTATAGCACAGTCATTGCACTTTGTTTGTCATGTTGGGAGAGACGCACTTGGGGTACCTCGTGTACTGCAACCAATGAAGACTCGACTCTTCCCCTTCACATCAAATATATGGGATTTTAACCCCAAGAGGATTTTGCTTCTCTGTTATAAAAATGCTAAGTACTGAGGCTTTGTGTTTTCTCTAAATTGATAGAGCTCTGCTCCTTTTCTTCAAGTACCATGGGCTGCTACACCCTTTGCTTACTCCCACCCAGGCTCATGAGTGCCTACAGGACCTTTCCACATGGATCTATAGCAGTGGGCCAAGGCTGAGGCACAACACTGATGAACTCATGGCAGGCAGAAACTGCTCCGGGGAGAGCCAAGGGCTCGGTGCTGTCGCTTGGGCAGGTGTCCCCAAAAGATCCGTGAGTTATACACTTGTTCTTCAGGGTGGTGTTGTTGGGAAGTGGAGGACCTAGAGGTGACCTAGAAAAAGGTCCTTAAGGGTTGGGGGCGGGTCTTCAAAGGAAATTGGGTTTTCTTCCTCGTGCTTCCTGGATCCTAAACAATTTTCCCGCCCTTGCTCTCACTGCCACTGCTATCCAGAAGTTCAGCAGAGGCCTGGGGAGATGGGACGCTGATCTTGGACTATATCCTCCAAAATTATGAAACCCCGATTTTTGTTCTTTCTAAAGTAGGTATCATAGATTATTATTATTTTTATTATTTTGGTTTTATGGATTGACCCAGGGCCTTCACATCAGGCTACATTCTAAGTCCTTTATATGTTTTATTTGGAGACAGGGTCTTCTTAAATTACTAAATTATCCAGGTCAGGCCTGGATTAACCAAATTATGCTCCCGTTTCACTTTCCTAGCAGGCTGGGATTAGAGGAGTATCCCACCATACTTGGCTTTAAGTATTTTTTATAGTAACAAACAGTAAAATTCAGTATCATTTCTATTTTTTGTTCTCTTTAAAAAATAAAATAAATTGGGGTCCAGCGGGATGGCTCAGTGGTCTAAAGTGCCTCCTTGGGGAAGCTTGGGCGGCTTCAGGGACCGCGGTTCGATCCCCAGCACCACATGCTGTGCCAGCTCTGCCCTCAGGGCGGGCTGAGCCGGCTATGAAAATGAGTGAATAAAGAAACAAAGGTTCTGAAACAAGAAAAAACAATAATAAATAAAAAAATTAAAAATAAAATAAATAAATTGAAAAAGGCAGACTAATAGTCTCAATACTCCATATTGACATTTGAATGTAATAGTTTAAAGATCAAATTAATGTAAAGAATTTCCAGGCTGAACAAAATAGCACAGTTTTTAAAACTAGACCACTGATAGTGCTGTGGTCAGTCATATTGGAATATGAGACAGGAGGAAAACCTAGGATCATTCATCCTGTATTTTTGAAAGAAAATGAGCCATATTTTTATTCTAGATGCTTAGCTGTTAATTTTGGTCTATAAAAAAATGACATTGCAACATGGCTGATAAATGTCCCTGAGATCTTGGGAGTGCCTCCCCTACCTCAGCGTCCTCTGCCTCCAGTCAGTGCCTCTCTCCCCTCATGTCAGTCCCTGTCCCAAGAAAGGTCCGATGTGTTGCTCAGCTTTTCCTTGCCGTGACTAAATCCTGAGAAGAGCTGAGGAGGAGCAATGCAGGAACAACTCGCCCCAAGGCTTCACAGATTTCAGTCCACGGTCAGCTGGATCCATTGCTTGCAACTTACGGAACCACTGTGGCTGAAAGGAGTAGGAAGCGGAAACTGCTCACCTCATGGGAGCTAGGACAGAGAGAGGAGAGGAGGCTGTGCACAGATCTTGTCACCAAGGCCACAGCTCCAGGAACCACTCCCTCTAACCTGCCTGCTAGTAGACCATTAGACTATGAACTCACTACTGGGTTAACTCACTCAGGACGCCAGTGCCCCCACTGGATGGGGCCAAGTCCTCATCTTACTGAGCCTTTGGACATCATTTAGATCCAAATCCCAACATTCTTCCCTTCCTTCAGCCTTCATATCATGTTCAGGAACCTGACAGGTGCTCCACTTGGGTGAGGTATACTTAAGCAAGTGGAGAAGAGAAGGAAATCACGGAGCTTATGTGTCTAAAAATTAATCTGGAACTTTCTATGGCTTAGGCTTTCCTAAATATGAATTACCTCATTTGGGGATAGGCCACTATAGAATTCCATCTTTCTGAAGCTTTCTAAAGGAAAATAAATATAAGTAGAGAAGGACAAAAAGGATAGCGAGCCTGTGGATTGATGTTTTTTTGGGAATATGGCACTAGAGTGTTGGGATTCCATGTACATTCTCTTTTGCTATAAATCTTGAAAAACAATGCATTATCTAAGCCAGAGCTGGAATAATTTTGAGTGAGGGGTTTGATTATGTTTTAGCCTGTTGTGGCGGTGAACACCTGTAATCCCAGCACTCAGGAGGCTGATCAGGAGCATTGCTGTAAATCTGAGGCCAGCCTGGACTACACAGCAAGAACCTGCTTAAGTAAATGCCACACAAAATTTATTTTAGGCCTGTGGACCACAGTCTTTGTTATAATCTCACAACTCTACCACTGTGAGGAATAAATGATAATAAACACCTTACATGAATGGGTGTAGGAGTGTTCCAACAGGTCTTTATGTAAGACATTGATATGTGCATTTTGTGCCATTTTTGAATGTGCAGGTTTTGGTTATTTCTCAGCCTCTGAAAGCCGCCTATACATTTGTAGAATACATCCTAGGCTGCTTGCCCATACAGAGGCATGTGGCAGCAGGACTTGTCTCAGGGTCGGCGGTGGCTGGCTGTTCTCCACTTTGTGCCAAAGGTGAAATGCTTTCTCAGTGTTATGCTTGAGACAATCCATGGATGCCTTTCAAGAAAGGTTTAAAGCTCCTGTTTGAAAGTAATTTAAAAGTACATACCATCTTTAAAATGACAGTCAGTTTTTATGTGACTGCCGAGAGAAAAAAAAGTTGAAGGGCACCTTCTTGGGCCTTCTAAATACGTATAAATGAATTGCATTTAGTTGTTACCAAAATGCATCCTAATACAGTGCATTTGTCTATGTCAAGTTACCTGCAGTTATATGTGTTTTCCAGTCTGGACAGGTAGTCAGGGAGGGCATAGGTTCTGCCTATCTTGTGTGCTGGGCTTCAATGTATGCTTGGTGTACAGTGGGTTCTCCATAAATATTTGATGGCTACATAGACACATTTCCCCACCCAGAGAAAATAGCAGAACATGAGCATATTTCAGGTTCACCAGCAATTGCCATATCTATAAACAAGAGCATAATGCTGCAGAAACTTTTAAAGACACAAATCCATTAAGAAGAATAACATTTGTGTTTGTTTCGGAGAAGAGACGCTTTTTGTTCTCAGTAGACAGCAATAAACCACTCATTTGCCTGAAGTTATTAACCATCTCACATAAAATTACAACTAGAAAAAGATGTAAAAGGTTATGTCTTAATTTTCAAGGAACATAAAAAGCTAAGATCAACCAGGAATCTCAAAGTATTTGATGTATCAACACACTGTTTTTTGTTTTTTTTTTTTATAAGATTCAGTCACTTTTTGTTAATGTAAAAGAAACGTGCTGGGTCTGGTAATTCAATTTTAAGATCAATACTGTTCAATTATTTAGGAATAAATCCACTTAAAACAGCACTATACAAGCAGTGTGCTGTTTTTCCCTAGTGGTTGGGGGAGAGGAGATGACAATTTATTGACCAGATGAGGTGGGGGGGGGTCTACTACATGTCCATAAATGCTAGACTACGTGCCAAGCTGAACACTGCTTAGGGATCACTCTAGTATTTTATATGTATATTAAGAGCTCCGTCAGAGCTCTGTCACTTTTATCTCTGCAAAAACCATTTAGATGGATTTTTTTTGTTGTATTTCAATTGAAGTTCTGAGGTCAGGACACACAGTAAAAGTTCACTGGCAGGGAAGACTGCATTTAGAAATCTTTTAGGCAAGCATGATGTTGGAAACACCCATAGACTAGGCCAGTGGCCACTCCCTGGACACACTTCCTCTGTGGAAAGGCCCCTCTGTGCTTCTAGGTGAAATAGTTGAGTTTTGGGTTGGGGCAATGCTATTAGAAAAGAGAGTTCTGTGATGTCAAGTCTCAGGGAATCTGATATTAGTATTGTGCAGTACAGGTGAGAAGGCAGCTCCAAGGAGCAAATAGCACATGGGTGCATGGGAGGAGTAGTCTGGGAGGGCTGCGCTATCCATCCAGGTTTGAAGAATGCCACAGCTTCTGGAGCAGGGTGGAATTATTCGCATTTGAAGGCCTGATGGATGTTCTATTAATTGACCTCCACTCAGCCATCCTGCTGGATTCATGGACTCTCCTTCGTTCAAAGCATGCTGTTCCTCCTTTGAAACATCATGCTTCTCTAGAAGATTTCTAAATGTAGTGGCCAGGTAAGCCTGGCTCCAAATCTGTGCTCATCTGATAGACTGCATCCATCATGTGTTAATTTCTGGTGCATAAATTTGTCAAAAGTTATTCTATTTGTTATTATAATTATACAAATTAACTATGTAAACAAATCATGAGTGTGGAAAGAGGATTAACTTCATAGAGCTAAAAATCTGTTAGAATTTTGGGAAAAAAATGATAGAAATAGCGAAAAAGTTGTTATCGCATTAAGGGCAAGAGAAGAAAACATTGAGACGGTGAAAATATCATAAAATCTAGGCGAATGAACTCAGATTTCACCAGAACTTTTGAAGCTTACTTGCAGCATTTCCAGAGGACAGCTTTGTACAGTACTGGCATTGTTTTGTGTGTCTTCCTGTCCAGAAGAAAATAAAGAATTCTAATTGACAGATCCACATTCAAGGCCTGCATTCTGTATCAAAGCTGGGGAACTTGAGGATTTATATGAAATAACTTTTGAAAAGTTAAAATAGACTGCTTAGTCCAGGGGCTATAGGTTGTCTCTCAGTATTTATTCTCTATTTCTTATTTTTATTAAAAAAAACACCCTCAGACTTCCAGCTGTATCCTACCATCTCAGTAAAGGCTAAATTCTCAATGTGTGGATAAGAAAGCAACTGCATACACAAGTACACTATTTTTGCATTTTCTTTGCCGCAGCAGCATAGAATACACCTTAGTTAAAACATTGTTTATATGCTACATGCATAAGTTTCATATTTATTTATTTATATACTTGTATTTATCTATATTGTAATATACATTGCATATTTTATATTTGTACATATTCAAATTTGTTTAGACATATATGTGATGTATTTTTCACTTTACTTAACCAAATAAACAAAGAAATTTCCAGTCCTGATAATGAAGCTTCCATTATACTATTTTTCCTCTCTATTTACAGTATCCATGAGAGTTGAGTTTCAAAGATTGGAGCAACTATGTTGAAAATACCAATATGCACTAACAATTGCTAATTTCCTGTCATCTTGTTTTGAAGTCCCGCATTATGTGTATTTTAAAGATTTATTTATTTATTTGGTACAGAGCAGCTTGAACTAGTAGTGATCCTCCTGCCTCAGCCTCCTCAACTCTGAAATTATAGGCATGCACCAGCAGCCCTGTTTTGGTGGGCGGCACAGCTCAGGGCCACAAACTCATGCAGTGCCAGGGATCGAACTCAGGTGCTTGCACTTGCCAGGCAGGTGCTTATCCCTCTGAACTATCTCACTAGCCACCAAGCCTGTAACATTTCTATCTTTTTCTTTCTTTCTTTAAAATAAAGAGTTATAAATTTCCATCATCTGCACTTCCAGTTTTTCCTTCAAGAAATATCTGTGTCCTCACGAGTACACTGCTCCTGCCAACCCATCTTGGACAACACGAGAGCCCCTTACCTTTGCAGGCAGGGGTCAGCATGAGGACTGAACACTATCTGTCATCAATGAATGTGTGTGACTGTATCAATAGTGTCAGCAAGGCAACTTGCACATAACTGTTCACCCACACTGCACAATCAGAAAAGTCATGAATAAAGAGTGACATTGGCTAATTTTTCACTGAGTTGAAATGACATAAGAATAAAAAATGTTACAATAAAATGTGCGTTGTGAGATCACAGCTGCATAAAAGATACTTTTTCAGATACATCTGTGGTTATAATTGAACAGAAAACACCCGAGAACATGCGTGCCAGAATATTGGTGTTTATGCTCTGTGTTGCAGCAGTCCAGTGCTGTGTGACCACTCACGTGAGTGTGGGGAGAAGGTAGGGGAACACGAAAGGGGTTTCCATAGTTTGCTGTGCTGTGTTGAATAATCTGCACTGAGTGTAGTCCCCACACTGCTTCTGTATTTAAAAAGGAGAGAATTACAAATAATAATAATAATCAGCTACCTGAAAGCAGGTCGGAGTGCACGGGAAGAAATGAAGGTGCTTGGCTACCATCTGTCTCACCCTTCTGGAAATCAGTAGCAACCCTGTTTCTGGTTTGTTTATTTAGTTTCTGTCATATGGGTTGAATCACCCTGGGGCCTCCGTACTTCCACATTGAGCTTCACCTCAGCTGTTTTCTTCTTTGTTTTGGTCAGGGTCTTGCAAAGTCCCTAAATTGTGCAGGCCGGGGTCAAATTTACAGGCCTCTTGCTTCAGCTTCCTGCATTACTGGAGTTTCGGACTTGAGCCCCTGGGCTTGGCTAAAAGTTCAATGTTTTCAAACAACCCTTTCATACCTGATAATTTATTCTAGAGAAGTAATCCAAGAAAAGCAAACTAAATTCCAATAGAACAAGATGCTTTTCCAACTCACATATCATAGTTTGAAAAATAATATCCGACAATGAATAAATTACTAAATGAATTAAGGCAATTGCATACAATGAAATACTATACAATCATTAAAATCTTGTTGGGGTGATAGCTCTGTGACTTAAGTTCCTATCTGACAATTCCAAGGTCCTGAGTTCGATCCTTGGCCCAAACAAACAAAAACAAACAACTAACAAAAACTCTGAAAGACAGTAGAGATATACAAATCTTCATACATCAACCTGTAAAAAATCAACATAATACAAAACAAAAAAAACTACCCAACAGTGCAAGGAATTACTTCCAGGACCACATTCATGAAGAGAGGTGCAAATCAACTCATGTGAAAAGCAAACACAAATGGAATACGCAGGGGCCAGTTGTCTAAAGCACCTGCTTAGGCAAGCTTAGGTAACTTCAGGGACCATGGTTCGATCCCCAGCACCATATGCTATGCCAGTTGAGCTGCTCATAACATAAGTAAATAAATAAAAAGTAATCCCAATGTGGCAGCCAAATGCAACTGCTAGTCCCTGCCCTTTCTGATGTGATGATTCAAAAGGATATTGGTCCTCAGGACAAACACGTTTGTGTATGTTTGTTACTACTACGTGAAGATTCTGTGATTGCAGGTCAAAAATATATGAAGGTTTGTAGTTTCATACTAATATGACTTAACATATCATTTATAGCATATTATTTAATCTTAATGAAAATAGCCAATCCCTATAGACTTGCATTTTAAAAATGTCTTTACTCCAAATGGCCCTTTGTTCTAAAGGACTTTATGAATTAAGGTAGTAAAGCCCTTTATCTTTCTGAGGTGGGGTCATCTATGGTCAGAATGGGGTCCATACCCAGAAGAGCCCCACATTTAATGTAATACCAAGCTGATGCTCCTGTGAAATTCTTAATAATTTCTGAGCAACCCTATAGCTGGTCCTGGCTGGGAATGTTCTTAAAGCCAATGACCTATCATTCCAAGCATGCACATAAAGATGGTATTTTTGGAAACCTTAAGGGAGCCATCAAATAAAATTGCCCTCATTTTCTAAACCATAAACCTAAGCACATTAACACCAGCATCTGTGTCATTGGGAACATCTCAGGGGATGCAGTAGGTGGGAGGGAAGGGAAGCCATCACTCGGTTCTTCTAAACAGCAAAAAAAGGGGAGAGATGAAGTTGCATAATTTCCCAGGGTTCACATGGGCGCACAGCATCCTCATTGTTGCGCTCATGAGCTCCCCATATGCCTGTCAGGAGGAGCAGGTGTCTACTTGCTCCGTTCTCAAATGGGGCTGGCAGAACGTGAAACATTCAGCCTTGTGTATGTCTTCCAGACACAGTAAATACGATGCTTGTTAGGTGGGACTCTAGCCTTATTAAAACTTTGCTGTTAGCAAAAAGTGAGTGAATCTACCTCTTCTCTCTGCCAAAATGATATCCATAAGAATCAGGAGAAGGAGGTGCAGAGGCAGCTACTGCACTCAATTTATCAATTGTATCGCAAGTGCTTCCTGGACCTTGTTAAGTTGTGGTGAAACTTACATTTATAATCCCAGGGGAAAGTTATGGGAGTTCAATGATTCAATTCCAATCTAACACTTTTGGGTCCACCCATGGTGCAAATAGACACTAATCTGTATGTGAAATAGTATGGAGACGAGGGGATCCTAAGTCCAGTCACAATAATTGCTGACCAGAACACAGACCTTGACCCAGGGTCCAAACTGAGATTTTATGGAGAAGTAACTGAGGAAAAGGGGGGAAGTAAGTGAGTGTTGTGACGTGGGCTAGGTAGGAGGGAGGGAGGGGGATGGAGAGGGAGAGAGAGAGAGACAGACAGACAGAGACAGAGAGACTGAGAGAGACAGAGAGAGAGAGGAAACACACACACAGAAACAGAGACAGAGTATAATCTGCATAACATAGATTGAGACAATATCTAGTTCTTTTCATGCTTCAGTTCTGATGAGTAACTATCATGCCTTGAGATGTCCTGGCTGCTTTCTCAAAGCTCAGTTTCAGCCCACAGCATCTTTCAGCCTGTCTCACACACACTACTTGGGATACGTAGGCATATGGGCAGGGCCCCACTGACCTTTTCCAATGTTTCAAAGGCAAAAATCAGCACCTTGGCTAGAGCCATTTGCATCCCTTAAAGCCGATTGAGGGGACAAGGAAATACCCTCCCAGCTCTGTACATATCAGTAAGATCAGGAGCTCTTCTTTCAATGAAAGCAGTCCAGGTGGTCTTCCACAAATTACACTGCCAAACACACCAAGGCACTTGGCCTGCCATATATATATATATATATATATATATATATATATATATATATATATATATTTTTTTTTTTTTTTATGGTCTTTTTGAGACAGGGTCTCACTGTACAGTTCAGGCTGGCCTTGAGCTCAGTTTTGTAGCCCAGGCTGGTCTCGAACTCTCACTGATCCTCCCGCCTCAGCCTCCCCAGTGCTGGGATTACAGGAGTGCGCCACCATGCCCGGCTTAGCCTGCCATATTTTTGAGGGGCCCTCATATAGTTCGTTGCTGCTCAAAGGAGATTTCCCCAAAGAAAATCCTTAGGATATGCAAACTGATCTCAATCAGTCCTTTCTTTGATTGCATTATCTCTGTGTCTTTTTCTGACTCAAATCACGTGCTTTTCTGTTGTGTAGTACATCTTCAGTGTGCAACTTATCTTTAAATAATTTTAATCCTTATACACAATATTTCCATATTTAAAATATATATCTCAGATGAATAATTATTTATATTATGAGAACAATCATTTTCCAGCGTAGTGATACACATCTATCATTCATCACTTGGGAAGTTGGGGCAGGAGGACCTGCATTAGCCTCAAGCCAGCCTGGGTTATATGAGTTCAAAGTCAGCATGAGCTATATGATAAGATCCTATCACACAGAAAAAGGAAAACACACATTTCAAGATTGTATAATCTCTTTTTAAAATGATGCTTAACAATATGAAAATGATTAGGTGACAATAATCCAATGTAATGGAATATTAGAAATATCATTTATAAAAACAATAATAACGTGGTACAGTGTTATCTCAAAGTACTCATGCGTTTATTGCCCATGTATTTGGCAACTGAAGACTGCACTGAAATAAAAGTAGCAATCAAAAAATCTCCACAAAGGGCCAGGAAGATAGCTCTGCAGACTAAAGCACCTGCTTAAACAGAGCACAGTGACCAAAGTTTGATCCCCAGCGTGCCTTGTCAGCCCCACCCCCAATGCATGCCGAGATGGTGACTGAAATTGGGTGTGGTGGCGCACACCTGTAATCCCTATTTTTGAGAGGTTGAGAAGAGAAGAATCACTGTGAGTCTGATCTACATAGTGAGACTCTGTAGAGCCTGTACCAAACACATTTTTAAAAAATCTCTAAGTTGTAACAATAGTATAAATGTTGAAATCAGTGCTTGAAGCAGTGAGTTTTCCTTTCTCAGAGGCTGGAGAAAAAAGAGAAGCAAGATGTTCTGGAAACTCACAAGTCTGAGTGGCTACGTGAGATTCTCTACCCTCAACATAGGGTAGAGAAGGAGGAAAGAATTTTCCATCATGAGAAGCAGCATGCAGAATGAAAGGCTTCCAGGCCAACTAGTGATAGAGCCCCCAGGAAACATCTTTGGGTCCTCTCAATCTCCTCATCAGAAAGTAGCGTGGTGATCATCCCAAGAAGATGTAATGGCTGAAGAAGAAAGGTGCCGTCCTGGACAAGGTAGACCTGGGCCAAACCTGTTAGAGATTCCTCTCTAAGTATGGCAACAGGAAGAGAAGCAAACAGTAATGACTTGCCTGTGAGTTCTTTCTTAGGACATGTGCCAGTGTCCGGATTCATTTATCTATTCACTGGGTAACTACTTCAAAGACACCCTTACTTTTGCTTAATATTATCTAAGGAATTCTGAGCACAACAGATTTCTGCTCTCAGGAAGGCTTTCTCGGGTCAGTGCAGGCCAAACATGCAGCAGATGAACATGGTATGAGGTTGGGATGATATTTTTCTGGACAGAAGTTCATTAGCCTTCATGTGAACAGTTTCTGAAGAAGTTTGAATTTTCATGGCTTAGTGCATACGTCTACCTTCAATGTATGCTTAGAAAGAGAAGTAATGCATGGCTCTGGCTTGATGTCTTTCAAATTTGGTTTTGAAACTTGGGGGAGGTCTTCAATTTGTCTCATAAAGTCTCTAAGTGAAGGCTTTTGTTCAGATATGTTGATAGCTTCTTTGCTGAAGTCAGTTTTGTGATGCATAACAAATAATTATTAGCTGAGCACCGAAGATTTTTCATCACACACTTAAGATTATAGTCACAATCACATTTCGTGTCATGCAATATCATACATTTTGATTCCTTGGAGAGAAAACGCTCAGCTGTATTACTGGGCAGTGTCATAAAATATGGACCCATTTTGTCTCTCTGTACTCTCTGTGAATTACTGGTGTGGCACTTGGCTGAATTCTTTTCTTTCCAAAATTGGGTTTCTCCATGAGAGATAGGACATTTGAATTTTTTGTGTGCGTGTGTGTGAGATTGTCAGCTTTAAGTTGAAAAAATTATTGTTATTAATGTATATTGTTGTACATACTAGTTGTGTTTGTTTTGGAGAGCTGGCGCAGATGTCCAACATATCTTGACCAGTTCTGATCCCTTTACATCCCTCTTCCTTACAACTTCCCATCTCCATCATCTCCTCCATCCCCCAAAGGCTACATCTTTATGTTTTACCATCCCTTCTATGTTTTATACATTTATTTACTTATTATTTAGGTTTCTAATATAAAATATACACATGTACTTTGCATTTCATATTTCTTTTAGGACTATGATCTTGAGTCCCATTGGTTTCCCTGACAATGACAATTCATTCTTCATGGAGACATAGATGTAGGTATATGTATAGGCATAGGCGTAGGCGTAGGCGTAGGTGTAGATGTAGGCGTAGACGTAGATGTAGATGTAAACATAGACATAGTCATATATCCAGAAATGCATACTTCAAGAAAAGAAAAATAGTATGACAGGTTTTCAACAGACAGTGTTACCCTCTTATGAGAGACCCAAGAGGCTGTCACATATTACAGAAAACCCACTACACTTTCAGCCCTTAGAGAAAATATTGTGAATGGCAGCACAGCCACCTCAGTGACCAAAGCCATCCAAGCAGCAGTTTGCTCTTGTTATTGTTTTTCTTGAGTTGTCCCCGAAAAGCCTCCTGCAGTCATGGGGTAGGGACTTCTAGAGTTTGAAGTTAACTCATGATCCACTGGGATTATGAGCGTTCCACTGAGATTATAGGTTTTAGTACTGGTGAGATTATGAATGTGAGTGCTATGCCCAACCTGAGGCAGAGAGCCCAAACGAAATATGAAGGAGACAGAGAGACAAACTCTCTCCATTGTCATTGTTGCTGTTCTGCCTTGTGCCACTTGGCCTTGGAGCCAGTCAGGTATGGACTGAAACCTCCAGTAACTATGAGATGAATATACCTTTCTTTCTTTCATTTTGGGTATTGCGTGTTTATCCCAGCAATGAGAGAAGAATAATTGAGATAGCTGTACTATTATAAGTGTCTGGAAGCTGATGGCCACCATGTGGGGGACCTAGTGTAGTAGCAGAGACCAAAGAGAACTTGCAGCAATCTCGTGATTCCTCATTATCTTTAAGATTTAAATATTTATATATATTTTCCTGAACGTTTCTACATTTTTTGTTTGCCATTTTGTTCTTTGTCGACACATCTAGACTGTTTTTAGAGTTTAGCTATTATTAACTGTGCAGTTGTAAATGTGTGTATGCTTTTTCTTTGGTTTAGAAACAATTACCTTTACAGAGTATCACATAAAAAACATTCACTTACATTTTTACTTAAAGGATATAAATTTTAATACCGATGATACTATGTATAGCCATATGGTGTTGGCCCAAGTTGAAATGGTTCACATACAAGAAATGAAGCATAGGGACTATGGTGAGATAGAGAATATAGGTCACATTTAAAGCAATTGAAAGTGGAGCGTTTGGGTCCCAGCTTTAGTTGCTTATTCACCACCATCCTTGAAGTTACTTCCTCTAAGTTATTCCCTTGCTGTCCCAGGATAGCGCTCTCGGCATTCAATGTTACCTGAAGCCAATAAAGGAACATGGTGCCTTATTATGGCAAAGGGCCCAAAAGACACTGAAATTTCAGGGAGGGTAGTTAGCAGGGGGCCCTAGATTACAGCATGTTCAGGGGCTCCTTCATACCTGGAATCACTGAAATTTGAATTCATACCCTTTTCAGATTGCTGCTTTCAGAGTTGGCCAAGTGCATTCACTAGTTAAAACTACTCTGATTATTATTCATAGACTTCCCCACTCAAATTGACTTAAACAGAAAAAAAAAAGATTTCATTATAAATTTATATAGTGAAAGCTTCTTAAATTGGAGTTGATTTTCAGTGTGGTCGAAGGGCTCAAAGTACATCAGGGTACTAGATCTCTCTACATTTCTGTTTTATATTCTTTTATATAAATTACATACTCAGAATCTAAACAGTGGTATAAAGGATGCCCTGAAATGCTTAGCCCACATAATTCGAGTTTCAAGATTAGTGGGGAAAAATGCTTCTATTTCAGTTTTTCTCTGAATAAATTAGCTGTTCCCTCAATTGTTGAGCCAGGCTCTGCTTCTACGAAATTAAGCCTAAAACAGCAAGGAACAGTATTTGTCTGGGAGAGTGACTCTGATGTGAGGTTCTCAGGCCACAGGGGATGATGGTATCCACGTGTGGGGTGTGAATATAGACAGATGGATGGGAGGATCAGAAATGAGCCCCAGTGAACAGCTCAAAATGAAGCAAATGTAAAGAGTGGCCTTCAATCTAAATCCACGTGTTATCTGAGATATTTATCACATCAACTCATCCTCATCCCACTTGGATAGCCCTCACACTGAGCGTTCTAGGAAGGATAGAGCTTAGAGCTCCATCTACTCTTGGTTTGGTTTCCATGAGAAAGAGGTGCTTTAGTTTAGTTCTTAATATTTAGTTAATGCTATATCCGTTGAAGTGATTCTATTGCAAAAAATTGTGCATGAAAAATAGCTTTATCTAAATTCCATGTATCTCAAGATGAAGTCTTCTGGCTGCCTGATTTTACACCCAAAGATGAGAGCTGAGAAAGAAAGGCCTATTATTGAAAGCCATGGCGTGAGCACTGTGGACTGAGAAGCACAAGACAGTCTGTTACAAACTGAGTTATTTTCTGCCAAAGCTTGTCTGGAGAGAAGCATCCCATATGCACAGACCCAGTAAATACTCTCCAGATTTACAGTGGTTTTCTGGAGGGTTTACCCGGCATCAGATTCTAGCGGAAATAATAAGAAAAGAAAGCTTGGTAATTCAGCTCCCTTCACGGACTGCAAGTTGCACAGATATCCAGATGGTGGCTGGAGAGATAGCTCAGTGGTATAAGTGTCTGCCTGGCAGGCACAACATCCTAAACTCAATCCCAGGTACAAAACAAAGCAAAACACCCACAAGAACCAGAAATCCAGAGGATGCATCTCAGGTTCCAAGACAGGAGTCCTTGTTTGTACAATTCATTGGTCAAGCAGAGGCAAGGGTCCTGATGAAATTCATGTAACTATTCACTCGTTATTGCCTAAGCTTGCAAACATGGCCCAAATGAACTACCTTCTTAATGAAAATGTTACTCAAATCTTAAACATTCCAATAGGTAATGCTTATATGTTAATGGAGATCCTATGTGTATTGGGAAACTGGAACTATTATACGTATGTTCTTATCAGCCTCAAAAGGCACCAAACCCTAAATTATCATTTAAATCTAGGAGAAAAAAGAAATTGAGAGTTTAAAATTCAGGCAGAGGTAGTTTGAAGGAGAAATATACTAAACGCTGATTCTTGACCACCTGTGAGCCTCACATAAATGTGTTGGAAACTGAAAACACCTAGCAAAATCTGCCGCATTGTAATTCATTAACTCAGAGTTTATTATGCCCTGACCTTGGCTAGACTGATATTAGCACTCATGGTCCCTTCGAAGAGTTAGCTATGCTACATAAAAGCCTTTCACCAGGCAGCGTCTTATCTGTTTATTAAAAGTACTTAAGAGCACAGAAGTTGCATTTCCTTGAAATTGGTTTCTAATTTACCTGGACTTCAATTAGTTCAAAACTGTGATTCCTGACTGTATTTCACTTCATCTCATATGAACAGCTAGTCTTGATTTTAAACATAAAATCCTCTCCTAATAATAAAGTGGGTTTTTAAAATAACATTGGATCTCTCCCCTTTGGCAAAGGTCCTTCTTTGAATTTTTTTTTTTTACCATAAACAATAATGAAATGTCATCAATTTATAATAAAACATTTACCTTTCTGAGACCTCTCTGCACTTATTATCTGTGTCATGAAATAGAGTCATTTTATTAATTAAAGCCATAAAGTGTCTTACCTCTAAGTATAAAATAAGCAGGGCCAATGTAATGCTAGCTGGCATATTTCACCCATGGTTGGGAGCAGTGTAGATAGTCCTATAGTCCTCTACAAACAACCTGTCAAGTAACTTGTGAGATATCAAGGTTATTTCTAAGATAGACTTCAATAAAAACAAAAACATGAAAAGAGTAGTCATCCTACCTGAGGCTATTTCCCTCTTTGAATGCAAAAAGGAATGAAATTTTCCCCACTAGTAACTACCTCCACCCTTAGCATAAAATTCTACTTTTAAGGCAGTTGCCAGGGAAAAAGGTGATTTTTCTACTTCTCTGAGGGACTTACTTGCCCTTCATGCTTTCTGTTCATAAGTAATCATGATGCCTTTGCCAGACTCCCCCTCTTGGGATAATACAGCTTTGAGATCGCCTATTGCCTGAGCCAGTGGGGATAACAGAGGTTGAACAGAAAACTGTCTTATGTTCCAACTGTGCCTATTAGGAACAATCATGAGTGGAAGTATTAGACACAACTAAGTAGACTGAAATTAATATACAGACAGAGAGGGGCTGGGCTCTCAACGAAGCCAGCAGTGGGGGCTTGAGGCATGAGATGGAGATGCAGTGGTGAGACTGCAGGCCTCCCTATGGTATAAACAGCTACTGGGATTAGTCTGCAGCGAGCTGCACCTGGTCTGTAGGTCCAGCTGGGCAGCAGATGCCCCGGTGGGTGACAAGAGGGCCTCTGGACCCATCCCTTCCTCCAAATACCTTTGCTTTTTCTCTGTACCCTTGCTATTTGACTTGTCTCTCTTTTGGATCAATATTAACTCAGTGGTGACATGGTACTTGTAATTCTGTAAGTTGATTGTAACTTGACCCACACTGTGACTTTGCTATTTTATAAATTATCCCTGACAAAGAGCCTTAGTGCTCACTCACTGGGAACCCCTCTTGGAAATCCAGGAGCTGTTCTTTGTTCTCTTATTTGCAATGAAATGCTCCTGAGGCCTTCCTTTGGTTCTTGGTTTCATTCCTTTATGGTTTGAGACCATGGACGTGGCACAGTGGACACCTCACAGGTTGAGAGTTACATTTTTTCTTATCAGGAGGATTGCTCATTTTTTTTTTTAGATGCCCAGAGCTAAGAGGTCATGAAAGCACTCATACTTTCTCAAAGCTGGAAGTTTCTGTCGAGCACGGCATAACCTAGTGCTGCCACCTCAGAAGACATGTTCCCAATATTTAAAAGCCCCATAAACTCCTCATTTATCTGGTTTGCTTTGTAATTGCCCTTCCACTTAGAGAACTACTGACCTGTACGATAAGGCACATGTGGTCAGTTATTCTCTAAACACTTGTTCTATGTCTGGCAATGTGACCACAGAAATTAAGATGATGAACAAAATCTAAGAGACCTTAGATCACAGGGCAGAAGCACTGGGAGATAAGGGATTTTGATGTGGACGCTGACTGTTGTCAGCCTTATTGTGTAGAAACGAGGGTGAGACAGTAGGAGCATGGGTGTCCATGCAGTTGGTCATAATTCCAAAGTGAGGAAGCAACAGTCATGGCTTCATATTTGGCCTTTTGAGACAGATATGTATTTACAAGATGGTCCTGGAGCCAATCATTATTGCAAGTTGTTAATCATATCCACGTCTCACTTATTTGTAGGCAAAGACTAAACAATTATGGTGGTTTCACTTTGGAAACTCCAGGTGTCTAAAAGCTTGCATTCCGAGTTCATAGTCAGGTGGTGTGGCATGGTCTGTTGGAGCCACTTCCTTATCTCTTTAAATCTGCAGAATTTCCGTTGCTATCAAAGGGTGCGCTATGAAGATAAGGTGCCAATCAGCTGATGGGTCAGGGCCTCTGAGACACCCGCCTCGGCAGTCTTCTTAAATATTCACTTTTAGCTTTCAAGACTTGCAAACAATATGGTTGTCAATAATTTACTAAATAATTTCCAAAATCTTAAAACTTTTATAGGAACGGCTTTGCAATCTAGAAATGGTTTACACCCAGCAGGGTACTACAAATCAAAAATATTTACAATCATATTCCAAGTACTTGCACATGCAATGCTTTGCTAGAAGAAAAGGGGGCGGGGGAAAGCAGGATCAGCATTTGCAAAATAAAGACATTTTAACAAGATTTTGTGGTGAGAATCAATTCAATGTCTACCCTGAAAAGCAAAATCAAACAGCTGCCATCTCTTTAACCTCGTTTTTGATGAGATTTTAAAGGGATTTGTTTGACCACAGAGAAAATTTAAAGGTGAGGAAAATGGGTTCTGCTTATTACCTTTCACTTAACACAAGCTTAATGATTGTGTTAAGCCGATGCTTACTTTACAAGTTACCAGAAACACAGAGATATTGTTTTGACTACAGCTCAGCTGTTCTAAGAATTATTAAAGAGCCAAAAAGTCATAGAATGTTAAGAACTCCGTTGATACTTTCATTTTTTTAAATTTAAAAATTTTTAGTATAGGGTCTTACTGCACAGATCAGCCTTGTAGTGATCCTCCTGTTTTCAGCCTCCCAAGCACTGGGATTATAGGCACAATCTCAATTGCCAAGTCAGGATGGGGCCCACAATGCATGCTGCAGATCTAAGCCCGGTCCCTATGTCTGCCTAGCAGGTGCTTTAATCTGATGAACTATCTGGCAATATGTCCATTTTGTTTGTATTATAGGCATAGTTATTAATCTTATCCAAACCAATGCTAATTTTTATAACAAGTGTTCCATGCTATTTTCCCTCACATGATGTGGAATTCATGGACAGTGTAACAATACAATTAAAAAGGCAATATTTTAAATTTAATAATAATTCAAAGTAGAAAATAGTACTGTGATGTATAGCACAATAATGTATATTTCACTACATGAGCTTTCAGGCCTGACCACACTAGGAAAACATAACAAAAATGTATTTCACTTCCACATAGAATTGCTTAATGATACATACTTCTCTAACTTCAAGGGCTGACTAATACCGTTGTGTTGTATGAGTTGCCACATTTGGAAAATATTGGAATTTTCCAAAACAATGAGCAGAATCCTTACACCAAAGTAAAAGCATTTGTAAATTTTTCTGCAAAGTAGCTTCTATAAATTTGAGTGCCTAAAACTGTTCAAACCATACTGTATTTTCATATAGGAAGTGGAGAGGCTCTAGGCTCAAAAGACTACAGACACATTTGTCACTTCCATGAAAATCCCTTGGGACACTTGACAGTCACTAAACCTATTGGACCATCCTTCATTGTTTAAAGCAGAAATGTTTAATTGTGAACTGCAGCCATGCCCTATTCTATGTTACAGACCCTGATGACTGAAAGAAGTGTATTTTATAATCTGATCTATTCCTTAAGAGGCTGGACTGTGCCTGCTGAGTACCTCTGAATAAACTCAAAGGCAACATGAAGACTCAGGCCCTCACTTGGCTTATTCTGTAACATCTTTCCGCTGTCGCTCTCCAGTTCTAGATCCTTCTGAAACAGCGGGGCCACGTGGCAGCCTCCCCGTCACACACACGCTGACCGTTGGTCGATGACATAGTTTTCTTGTTCCCTGGTCATTTAAAATGGAAATGAAGGTAAGTAAAATACACCTCACATGTTTGTAAATCATTTGTTTTACATAACTACAGGAGTGGAAAAAAAAGAACAGTTGCTACATGGAGGGCAATAATCAATCATGCAAGAGAAAAATGATGAGCCAAGCATGTGATTTTTTTTGCATCTTTAAATAGAAACACGTGTAACAATAACGGAATTGTTCAGCAAAACAAAGATAGGACCTCCGGTGTTAGCTGGGGTAACAAAATTTTGAATGTCTCCAAGCCTTGAGAAATGGGTGAATAAATGTGGTTTTATTGAAAATTGTCTCCAAGGAATCAGTAGGATGCTCACTGTTATCATATTTACATTTCTGAGAAATTTGACAGCACATACATGGATTAACTGTATTAACTTAGTATTCCTTGACCTTATTTCACCAATGAATCCTATCTCCAACAAATAGTCATTAATCTGTTTACAACCTAATGCTTCAATTAATGCATTTTGGAATGAGTTTCTATTTATGTCCTGGATAAATAAGGTACAATTTTTTTTTTCAGTTCAGTGGCTTTTTGCCAAAAAGAGTCAAATTTCCACTCTCCTTAGAGAGCTTTCTGTTGCCTAAGACCCTTAATCCAGTTCCCTTTTCTACCGGCTCTCAAATGCTCCACAATGTAATTATAGTGCCTACATCATGAATTGTGAGAATTGAATTGGTAAATGTTTAAATTATCAAGTAATGCTTAGCACAACCAGTAAATGATTGGTAAGTAATTTCTGAGGAGGAGGAGGAAGATGATGATGATGATGATGATGATGATGATGATGACGACAACGACGATGGAATTAGGAGATGCGGCTCCCTTCTTGGTTTCCTCACAAGTGGTGCTGACTTGGTTCAGTCATTTAATCATCAAGCTTCTATTGTCTTCTTCATACAATGGGGCAAAAATATGACCCAACTGATTATTTGATAGTAGACCCAGAAGAGTGAGTGGGGGAGAGAGGAGGTTTAGCAAGTTAAATTTGAATCTTCCTGCTGTCCTGAATATGCACACAATTCATGTAATACACACAAGACATTCTTTCTCTATTATTATTTTTTTGGCCAACTTTCACTATCCTACATGTATATATACCAATACCCTATGATAAATGAGTGTATGATACAGCAAATGTCTCTGAGTCACCGGGTCCTTCAACTCTACTCCATTCTGCTTCTAAGTAACTTATGAATACAACTATAACTGTGTTGTGGTTGTCACACAGGGCATCACAACCCAGATGGACAAATTTCCCTGTTGAATTAAAAGACAAGCTTATGGAAGTAAAGTTATCAATAAAACCCTACAGTTCACACAACCGAGTGTTAAAAATAATCACAAACATGACAAAACAATGCATTTTAGAACACAAAGGATTTGTTGCAAAGAGTCAAGATCGGCCTTCTGGTGTGTGCTTGTCATCTGTGCGTTCCTTTGTCGAAGGTATGGTTTCTCTTGAAGAGGCAAAGACCTCAAGGTGATTTCCAGTCGCCTGTCACACACCTGAGTGTGAGGGAAGGGTGAGGGGGGTATTGTAGGGTTAAGGAAATGTGTGGTATGCGGCTATGAGACCAATGGATTTGGGACTGTAGGCTCAGGATTGGTTGATCTACATGTAGAAGGGTCACTTTTAGGCAAATTGGGATTATTTTGAGGAGTGAGCTAACGCTGGTGGGGGAAGACTTCTGATGTTCTACAGAGCCTTCAAATGCCAGAGCTCAAACGATACAGAAAATGAGAAAATTCAATGCATCACATTGGCTCTATGATGATTCGATGCCAAATAGTCTGAAGCAGAGTTTAAGACAGCACAGCCAGAGGAGATTTCCTCTGTAGAGCAAAATTGGGGTCTGTTTGTGGGCTCCTTTGTTGGCCTACTTTGTGCATGTGTGTGTGTGTGTGTGTGTGTGTGTGTGTGTGCGTGCACACACATGCGTGGTATAAGAAGAGAACCCAAAGTCTGCACACTGAGATTCATCTCCAGCCTCCTTTTTAAAAATTTTTTTAGAGGAGGCCTTGCTCAGTTGCTGTGTTGCCCAGGATGGGCTCAAACCTGCATCCCTCTTTCCTCAGCCTGCTGTGGGCTGGAGCTACAGGCATGCGCCACCACGCCCTGCTGTTTACTTCTGTTTTTAATGCATGCTTTTCCCCTGCTCCTCTTGCAGAGGCATAGATAGGGCAGCATGGACTCAGAGATGAGACTCGGTCCCAGTTGATGAAACCACTCACCAGGAATGTCCTGAGAAAGCAGTCCTGAAGCAAGGACTCTGACTTGCATTTAGCATATGTGCATGAGAAAAAGCAGAAGAAAAACAGCTTGGAGAAGGCCCTGTCTCAAGGCTGAGCAGTCTGGGAAAGGGAAAGGAGAATGGTCTGACACAGCGTGCTCCGTAGTGTTCACTTCTTAGTCTCTAGCTGTGCTGAGCTTAGCACATTCTGTACAAACCCACAGTGCTTTGCTCCAAAGATTCCTGCCATTCGTGCTCCGGCCAGAGCCCCCAGCCTGAGCCCCCACACCTTGAACCTGCACTCATAGCTCAGTATTTAAACACCTGCTTGTTTGAAAGAGGGTAGATTCACGGGAGGTTTGCCATAATTTTGAATTCACCATCATTCAGAATCCTTTAATCACCAGGGAAGGAAATTGGTTTCAACTGCATAGCCCTTTACTTCCATATTAAAAGCACAGTTCCTTGCTAAAAGGTATTTTTTCTTTTATTTCAGTGACTTGAGAAGCCCTGGACTTGGCTCTGGCTATGCATTCTTGTTCTCTGTTAATTCCATCGATAGCCAGGTTTTGCATTTTGTTTGCACTGGTGAATTCCCAGTGTCGAGAAGGCTGCTCCATCCAAGTAGTTTAAGAAACTAAAATGAATTGATGCTGCTTAAGCAAATTGGGAGTGGCATTTATTTTCTTGACTAATGAGAATTTGATTGAATTCTCCATTCCTCAATTGGCTGAAATCAGAGCAAGTGTCCCCTAAGCCCTCAACCGAAGTAATGCTTTTTTTCCTGGAATTCCTGGTATATTTTAATTTACACTCTTCTAATGATGGTGCGAACTTCTGGCACAGCTTATCTGTAAAGCACCCGTGATCCTTTGCTTCTTAGATAAAAATGTCCCCCATTGTCTGGATCCTGCCTCATTTCTCCTAAATCAATGATTCCAGCTGCTGTGTATAGTAAGTAGATCCTCAAGGAATCATTGGCATCAGGCACAGCCTGCTTGTTGTATTAGTGGGAGTCCCAGGAAAACAATCTCAATTTACTTTCAGCCTGTTATAGTTTGTATCTAGTTGTCCCCCCCTCTTCAAGCCTCATGCGTATCTTGGGCCTGCCAAGTGCGAAGCTCGAGGGGCAGGGCCAAAGGACCAGGGCGGGGCTTGAGGGGCGTGGCCAAGAAAGGCGTGCACCGTTAAACTGACAGCATGCGCTGTCAGAGTGTCCCTCCCCTCCCCCAGGCAGAGGTCTCTCGGAGGTATGGAGCAAATCATCCTGGACACAGTGGTGCAATACCTTGAGGTCTTGCTATGGAATTCAGGCTCCTTTAAACTATGAAACCTCCAGTAACTGTGAGCTAAATAAGCCTTTCCTTCCCTAAGCTTGTGCATTGGATATTTGCCCCAGTAACCAGAGAAGAGTAACTAAGACACAGGCTATGATAATTTATAGTTTTCAGTCCATTACCATTGTCTGGAGGCCAAGACAAATGACAGAGGATTGTTAATTTTGAAACCAGAGCTCTTCCATGTGACAGTGGCAACTTGACCTCAAGTCCTGCTCTTCAGGTGTCTGTTTCTCCAGTGGACTGTACTGAGAAGACTGGTGCTGTCTCCATGAAACTGCTGTGGAGAGTAAAGCGAATCACAAGCAAAATGTTTACAACGTGCTTCGCAAATGATAAAGCCACAAGTATGGCATGAAGACGATTCGCAGAACAGAATCATACACCTCAAGCATGAATGCCAGCACTAGAAATAATAAAGAAAGACAAGACATTCAGGATGAAAGTGTATGTGGAACATAGACATAACTAATATACTATACATTTTTAACCAAAAGCTAGTGGAAGTTTTGAAGAGAGTCATGGGATAGTGATCAAAAGCTTTAGTTCCTTCACCTGATGTATGCCATGACTATAATATCTGAGTTTTTTAAACTCAGTCATGTGAGACACTGTACTGAGAGCTTTACACTCAGATCACCTGACCATCTTCTCATAATGATTATGGAGGAACCCCACAAGTTTTATATTCATAACTTACAACTATACAGATTTAATTAGGACCCTCGTTGGCCTCTTTGGAGTTAAAAGTTTGGCATTCCACTGTTTTTCAGTACCCAAATTAAAGTCACCTCTCTAAAACCTAAGTCCCACATTTCTTTAGAGTACTACCCCAGCTATATTTGGCTAAACTGTGTGTTTGGGTCAGTGTACTATTGCTGTAATAAAATACTTGACATCAATGGATTTAGGGAGAAAACCAAGGAGAGGTTTTAGTTTGTGATGTGCTGGCTTCATGGCTGTGTGCTGCGGTGAGGATATTAAGGAAATGGAAAGGTGTAACAGATCAAAGCTGTTCACCTCAGGCAGGAGTGAGAAACAGAGATTGAGAGAGAGAGAGAGAGAGAGAGAGAGAGAGAGAGAGAGAGAGAGAAAGAGAGAGAGAGAATCTCCATTGTTGTGCCCCATAACAATCCTTTTAACTTAATCCCCATCTTCTAATTTTCCACCACTTTCTAATAGACTCCAATAATCCATTACCTATCAATGGATTAATCTATTAATGAGTTCACAGTCTTTATTATCCAGTCAATTTCCCCAAACCTACTTTTGATCACTGCTGCATGGGAAATCCTTTCACACATAATATCTGTGGGCCACTCTATATCCCAATCATATAACACCTTATAACGAAGTATTTTACCCAAAGTGATTTTGGATAGATACGCAGGTAGTTGATGAAAATGTGTAAGAGTGAGCTTGGCACTATGGTGTCAGCCTAAATGCTTCTAATGTGTACTTACAGACCCAGTCTGTCCCCAGCTTCCTCCCTTTCCACAACAAGCGGTGTAATGTGATGATTCAGAGATCTGTTTTGAATTTATTCCTTGGTACTTAAGAAGAAAGATGGGGCCAACAGGTAACATTACAAAATGCTGCCTAATTTTGTGAATTGAAAGCCACATAATGAAAACTACTTAGTGCATATTTGAAAAGATTCATAGAAAGCATCTAAGGTGTGTTTAGATAATTGTTTGATTGTGATGCTGATGCATGAGATTTAGCCTTGTGGAAGGTGTTTGCTATTTCAAACCTTGAGAAAGCATTTCTCAGTTCTAGTCAACATCAATTTGTGAGCATTTAGACATGGGGTGTACATGAGGGAGAACGTGTAGATGTATGCCACACTACGGGACACCCAAATGTGGCGGATGCCCCACTTGAGTGAGAAATACAGTATCCTTTGTTGTCACGCTGTAAAGTCCAGGACTACCATTCCTTCTGCTGAGCAAAATGATAGCATGAGAGAGGAATGTCGTATTCAATGATTTTATGTCACCTGAAAGATGGACTCAGATGATGCAGATCTAAGACATTATGTTCAGTTCAATAACATGAAAACCCTTTAGCTTACACATGCTAAGAGAATCACGGGAGCATAAGGTTAGCTTAGGCAGCGTAAGCTCTCACTTGCATCCCTTCTGCTCCTCTCCCCCGAGCCTGGACTTGAGTGTCTATGACCTCTCTGGGCTGGACTCCAAAAGAACTCTCCTTACACTTGACAGCTATAGTTAATAGGTTTTCTTTTCAAATTGAGGATGCTAGCACTTGAAACAGATTTCAGAAAGGTCCAATCCCCCACTGAAACCCTTTAAACATTTTGAAACCAGAATCCCTCACAAGGTATTGATGGGAAGGTTGCAGCTATTATTTAGAGCCGTCGGAAAATACATAATGCATATCAGGTATTTACATTCCGAATCATAACTGTAGCAAAATTATAGTTTTGAAGTAGCCACTGAAATTATTTTTTTGGTTTGTGGTCACCCCAGCATGAGGAACTGTATTGCGGGCTCACGGCATTAGAAAAGGTAAGAACCACTGCTTTAGACCAACTTCTCTTCCACTTTGAACAACCGCTACTGGGGCTTCTGGCAAGCTTTATTTTCCTCTGTACCTCCATGAGATTCACTGCTTTAGAGGCTACTTTAGATGAGTCAGATTACACAGCACTTGAGAAAACAGACTGCTCAGTGACAGTACACGTTTCTTCACTTGAAGCATCAGGAGTAATGCAAAGTTAGGATCCCAAGCAGCCTCCATCTGGCATTAAGTACTTGAGTAATTAATAAGACAGAAATTGCAAGTGAGTTTGCCTTGATACCTGCCAATCTATTGGGCCATTATTACCATTATTATTATGAGAAGCCTGCATTTTCAATCTGGAATTTCTAACACTAATATCCTACTCCTCCCCCACCCCTGTGCACCTCAGTTTACACAGCATATGTATGCACTAAAGAGGAAGCAGTTACAAAATTCTTATGGCCTGAAGGTGTTTCACATGATGCTAGATTTACAAAGCATCACAAATTTTTATTTATTATTATTATTATTATTATTATTATTATTATTATTATTATTGTCTTTTTGAGACAGGGTCTCACTATGCAGCTCAGGCTGGCCTTGAGCTCATTTTTGTAGCCCAGGCTGGTCTCGAACTCGCACTGATCCTCCTGCCTCAGCCTCCCAAGTGCTGGGATTACAGGCGTGCGCCACCACGCCCAGCACAAATTTTTAATTAAGCACACACACTTGTGCTTTTCACTTTCCCTTGTTGCTTTAACTTTTCATCACCATCACCATCATCATCATCACCACCACTGTTAGTTCCTTTTATGTTTTTGACATTGGGTTCTCAGGATCAAACTCAGGACCTGAGCTTGCCAGGCGGGTGCTTACGCTGCTGAACTATCACTCGAGCCCTATTATTACTTTTTGATTGTTGCATATTGTTTATATTGATTATGATTTTTTTTTTAGTACATGTACATGACACATCTTGAAATTGGCCAACAGGCACCTAACAAGTGTGCCCTGGATGGCTTAGAGTGTTATGGTTTATATCTAGGTGTCCCCGCAAAAGCCTTATGTAGTCACTTGGATGGGCCTCTAGACTTTGGGATTAATTCATGATCCAGTGCTGGGATTACGAGTGTGAGTGCTGCACCTGGCCTGGGGCAGATAGCCGAACGCAGCACAGGGACACAGACTTGCTCACTGTGGCCCTCGTTGTCGCTGTTCGTCCCTTTAGCTCTTGCTGTTTTGTTGCTTTCCACTGTCATGAACCGCTGCCCTCCGCAATGTGCCGGTCTGCCTTGGACCCAGCTGAGTACGGACTGAAACCTCTATAAACTGTGAGCTAAATGAACCTCTCCTTCCTTAATTTTGGGTGTCAGGTACTTTGTTCCAGCCATGAGAGAAAAGTAACCGAGACAGGGAGATAGATGTGTTACGGCAGTGCAAACTTTTAAACAATTGGCATTGAACAGGTCTATTACATAAGCAGAACAAACTCCTCTTAAGAAAATATGGACAACTGAAAAATCTTGAAATTATTAACCGCCCACGATCCTGATGTTGAATGGGGAGCTGCTTCTGGGGCTCCTCTTGATTTTGGTTTATCTCTATCTCTTTGCATTTTACATGAAGCAACATTGTATTGCGCATACTGTTGCATAGCTTTTCTTCACGTAACACCAACATTGCTGCAATGTATATTTTCCTACAGTGTGATGTTGAATAACTATGTGCTGTCTCATCATATAACGATATCATATTTTATTTAACCAAACACTATTGGGCATGTTTCTTTGCTAGTCTAAGTAACTATAGATACAATTGCTCTACTCAGCTACATAACAGCAAAATAGCCCTCCTGAGTACATATTTGAGCCTACATCTACTTCTTTAGGACACATTTTTATCACTGTTCATTTCCAGATCGAAAGAAATTAATGTTTGGAGAGAGTTGTTCAGATCTACAAATCAACCGTAGGAAAATCTATGCCAATGTATGGTTCTTTACCTGTTGTGATTTAGAATTCAAGTTTTATTCTTCATCTTTTCCCATGTGATGGCTAAAACATGCTTTCTTCTGATTATTGGCGAAGTTGGATCTCTTTTGTGTGTTTTTGACTCTATTTTCTGTGACATGTTCATTTATTCTCTTTTGAAAACTTTTTGGTCTGTATGTTCTTTGTAGAACAACAAAGACCCTCTCTAAGGGGTTTATAGATGTCGCTGTGTTTGGCTCAGGTCATTGGCTCTGGTCATTTGACCTCCTAAGCAGGGTGGAGATTCTTGATGGGGCAGATAAAGCAGCTGGGACTTCCTGCTATTGCAGGTGGTGATACAGTTTTGAAGATCATTAGAACAAAGAAAAAAAGTATAATAAGGGATGCAGTTTAACCCTTGGGAGTAGCTTTATGAGTGTGCCCCCATAATACTGAACTGCCCGCTTGGACAAGAAGGAATTGAAGCTCCCAGTTCTCTAGCTCAGCCCAGGGGCTGATCAAGGACATGGTCACTGTGAGAGGTCAAAGGGAGAAAAACTGACATGGCTGCTGCTTCTCTGCAGGTGCATAATTGAATCTCACAGGCACCATTACCATTTAAAGTGTTTTCACGGTATTTATAGATTGGCAGCTTCATTTTTTTTTTTTTCTACAGAAGGACTTTATTAGAAACTTCAGGTAGCTCTTTGGTATTAGACTGAAAATCACAGTCACTAATGCAGCCCTTAGTGACTGTCTTCTGTCTGTCCCTAGGTCTCAGCTCTTGCCACCTAATACCAGCCTAAGTTAAAGTTGTGTGAGTTTTTTCAGAAAAGACCATGGTCCCCAGCCTCGGGGCTAGGCCACTTTGTCCTTTCTCTCCCAGATGCAGCTCCCACTTCATCTCCTTTGGCTATGGGGAGACCACAGCCTCTCAGAAACACCTCACTTCCTCAGCCGCCGGGGTCCCCTGGTTGTGTGCTTCCCAGTCATTTGTCCTCTTGGTGGCATGTATCATAGCTGTGAATAAATAGAAAATATGTTGCATTATGTTCAGCTCTCTGACCACGCAAGTTCTATGAGACCTAGAGACCCTCTGCCTTACACAGGGTATGTCTTCGGCACCATGAGTAGAATGAAAAGCACAGAAGTAGGAAGAGAAGGAAGTAAAAGGATCGTTCTGGCTCCATTTAAAAATTTGTAAATCAAGAGGGAGCTGGTTAACGGACAAGTCTTGAATTCTTTTTGATCCAACATTTTTTTTTTTTTTTGAAGTGAAAATCATACATGCACATCCTGGCCAGTGAAAGTGACTTTCAGGATGAGAAAGATTTTTTATCAAGAAAGTAAGCAGAAACATAAGTATGCAGCTTAATTCTTGACTACAAAAACCTGAGTATGAAGCTGGTGATTTTCAGGTAGCAAAAGCAAGAGCCCAGAGTTGATACAAGGGTTCCCTGTGCAGCACCGGAAAGAGTGGACTTTGGTGGGGGAACAGGGACATGAGTGGCCAGGGAGACAAGGGGGGGTCGATCTTTGTATCTAATCTGCAAGTTCAGTTGAGCAAAGCATTAAGGAAAACAAAAGTTTCCATTCTGAGAATTGCTGAGGAATTGTGTAAGAAAGTAAAAACTTTCATGAAACCGATGACAAAATGAGCAAAGAAAGAAGGAGCTGATCGTTTAAAGACTACAACTCAGAATTTTTTTTT